>WBMW01005986.1:1818833-1977055 GCA_013396635.1 Penelope pileata | reverse complement strand
TTTTTTTTTTTTTTTTTTTGCGTGTTTTCAGTTCTGCCTTTTATAGTGAGTAAGCAGAGGGAAGGAAGGGGAGCCAGCTCCAGGTGACTGGCCAGCTGCCTGCAGATCAGCACTGGAAAGTGCTCCACAGATTGCAATTTGAAACCCATTAATATAATGGGTAAAGTCTATGAAGCATTTTAAAACCTCCCTTGCTTATTGTGCTGCATTTTATAAGCTAGGTGACATCAAAAGAATTGGTTCTGGCTCAGACCAACTAATAAAAATGGATAAGGCTTATTTTTATGCTGAATATCAGTAAAAGCATGTGCAGAAGATTACACTTAAGATTCTGGCCTTTACCCAGAGCACAACAAAGTCTATCGTATCCCCATCCATCAACACAGAATTTGATAGGTTTGGAGACCCCAGACTTCTGTCTCTTTCTATCGAAGCATGAAGACGAAACCTGGACTTGCATGTGGATCACATGAACAGGATGCTTCTTCTTCTTACTGTTGTGTTTCCTGCACAGTTATGAAAAAAGGTTGTATAGCTACTCACGCCACTTAAATAGGGCATTCAGAATGTTGAATAATTAAAGCCGATATAGGTAATAAAGCATTAATATATGGTTATAAAAGAAATAATGGAATGGGAAAATCTGGCTTATTCCTGACATCAGAGAGAGAGCCTCTTTCAGAGCCCAAGTTGCTTTTTTTTTTTTTGCCCGTGCAGATTTAATTATTGTTAATTTTTCTAGTCAAGCACATGTTTATTTAAAACTGATTTTTTTGGTTCAGTAGTCCAGCCTGTACCAGCATTAGCCTCCAGATCTCAACAGCATCCTGTTTATTCTGATCTAGCTTGCCTGACTGACTCCCCAAAGATAAAATTCACTAAGTGAACTTGACAGATTCCAGGCTGTCTCCATATGGCAGGGACTGGGCTGCAGCTTCTGAATCTGCCTGGGATTTAAAAGCTGCTCTCACCTTATTAAGATGGCAGCAGTTACATGCAAGCCAAGTTCACAGGGGCTTGTTTTAATTCTTTTGGCCTCTGCTTGAGACCAATCCGTACCATTTTTTTGTATGTAAATTAGAGGAGGGCTGGAAGGACAACTTTTTTTCCATGCAGTACTTGAACCAGCGAGAGATCAGAATTAAAAATGAATCTGCACTTCAACTGCAGTTGACAATTTTTTAAAAGACGTGTGTGCAACTTAGGCTGAGCAGGTGCTAAACGGACCGTGTCACAAGAGAATTCTGAAGAAAAAAGGACAGTAAATGTGTTTGTTGTCATGTCCTTTTTCAGTTTTGCCTTTGTATACTGATGGAGTTGTCTTTGTTTAGCTTTTAACAAATTGGTAGTATTTCTCTGTAATAATAAGTGCCAAACCTTTAGTCTGACAATGTTAGAATTCTGAGCTTTCCAAACTGAATTGCAGGGAGCATTTGTGAGAATTCAGACCAGCCAAGGACCTTTCCCTGCATGTTTAAATCTGTGCTGTGCGTGGAATGTAGCCAAAATCAGTCACAAGAAGGGGGCTCTTACGAAATGATTGAAAATTGGTGAAAGAAAATGCTACCGGAAACACATAAGCACCGTGTAAAATAAAATATGTTAGTATTTGTCATCTTAATCACCTTTAATTAAAATCTTACCATTATAAGATTAAAAAAATTCTCCGTGTTGGATCAATACTCTAAAAAATATATACATTTTGGAGGATATTCTCTGGATTAAGTTAGTTTGCAGTGGTAGGTTTAAACAGATCATCCTGTTCACAGATTTGTCATTATCACAATGAATTTAGAAAAAGTAGACAAAATATCTTAAGTATTTAGTGTTTGTATAAAATATTGACACTGAAAAAAAGTTTAGTAAGACAAAAGCTTCAATTTCATAATCTCTCTCTGCTGATTTTGTCCTGTTTTTGAGAAGTAGTGATTATTTATGTAGTTATTTTCCACTAGTTAGGGCTTTAATTTTGAGTTCAGTTTTTAAAGCAGCACTGAATCAAGCGTCAGGGATTTCTTGTTAGGTTTGGCTACCTGTGGCTCTTCTCCTTGCGTCCGTTTTGTACCGTGGAGCCATGATCTGTTGTTGGGAGCATGTAGTCATTGCCACAGTCTGCACTTTCCTGGAAGCAGGAGCTCTGGAGGATCTCCCATTCCGTATTTTGGCATTTTCTGTTTTAACTGAAGCTGCATGAGTTGGTTTGTGAAAGCTGGGATGTTCCATCAGCTATGTTACATGTTTAGCTCTTAAGGACCATGTATGTCTTCCCGAATGTCATTTGTTACATCTTGTAACTTCAGTTAATTTGCGTTTACCTGTAGGTCGATTTCTGGAATAAAATGATGCATCCGTTTGCTTTCTGATGAAAACTCAATGTTATTTCCTGTGTTACATAGTGCAGATCGATGCCAAAGACTACAAGTAGGCCCTATAACAATTTAGCTGAGAACAGGACTGTGTCATTACTGTATTTCACACAACGTATGTATGGGTCTTGTGAGCACATGTAAGAAGCACCAGCTGTGTCATTGTCATGGCAGATGCTCTTACAGCAAATATTTTAAAGACAAAAATTCAAGCTTTTGAATAAAAAGAGTCTAACGTCCTGCTCAGAAAGGGTGCAGTTAGCTCTTTAATGACATCCTACTTTCCTGCTGCATGTAGTATGTGAAGGAAGTGTTATGACTTAGTTGATGCACCAGTTATTGGGTATATCAGTGTGCAAGGAGCATCTCTGAGGAAGGATCCTTTAATGTTGCATTTGCATAGAAAGTCAGCTGGGTTTGATTTTTAATGGATACGCTGCAGTCATGTTGTTAAATCTGTTATGAAATTCATAGACAGCTGCCTTTTAGAACAATTGTAGAGTTAAGTAAATTGCCTTTTACAAATTTATGTATAATTTGACCTAAATCTGTCTTAGAATTAAAAGCCATCAAGGTCCCTTTTGCTTTTGTTTTTTCATGTTTTTCTATTTCTCCTTCTTATTATTAGTTTTCTATTGCATGAACTGGGTGGTAGAATTTGAAGACCTATCAATGCCACTGACAACCGTGAAGTGAAATTCACTATTTGTCTGCACAATTAAGTGGCTTATCTGCTAAACCTGAATGATAATCATCATGGAATTAAATAAACTGAAATAAAATGATAAGGACTGGCAGAGCAGCCTCACTTCAAAATGTCTAGATCAGTTGGAGTGCAGTGCTTGGTCTATATTTACAGCACAGCTGACAGAAGGAAAGATGCGAGTGTTCTTCATCTGCTTCAAGGCAAACTCTTAGTTTAAGTTGCCAGAAAGTTGCCAAAAGTTGTTTCTTTGGGTTTCTCCACTGTTCTTTCCAATGTTATTCAATGTTATTGCAGGATGAATGACTGAAGTCCAACACTTACACATTTGAGATGACCATTTGTTTATTGCGGCAATTAGTATGATCCTGGCAGATCTTATTTACCCGATTTTTTTTATTAGGTGTTAATTTTAGAGCATACTAACTTTAAATAACAATCAGTTTACGCTCGTTAATTTATGATGAAATGGAAATTATGTGACTTTTTGCATAATAATGACATTAAATACATACAAAAACTACTATATTTTAAGGAGCTGGTTCTATGATTCTATAGTTAGTTGCATATGTTATATTGGTTTAGGTTATGATTTACTTTATTGCCATTGTTTGTGAATTCAGTTACCTGTAAATGTTACTTCAGCATATAATATTTAGGAGAAGGAAACATTCTTGTATTTTAGGATGGCAGTAGGGCTTGTACCTATGCCTAAAATTCAGACTTTGTATAAATGCTATGTTGAATATTTTACACAGTTATTTAAAAGAAACTAGATCAGAAGCTGGGGTTCACATTCACAGGCAAGGTACTTGGTAATTTATGTTAAAATTCTACTTAAGTGAACTGATATAATTTTTGTTTTTCCTAAGCTAATTATGATCAGCGTTTTCTCCAAAATAAGAGCAGTTTGAGTGAGGGGAATTGCTTAGTGTGTATTCCTTCCCACGTAAGGTATCGTTACTGTGAAGGATCTCATATACAAGGTGAGATTCTTTTTGTTAGACTACAAATCTGCTGGAGTCTTTGAAGAGTTATAATCTGTTTGAACTGTCTTCTAGGAGTGGTCAATACACTAATTGCACGAGAAGAATCAATCCTTTTTCAGGGGAAATCCATTTCTTTGTTTCATGTGTAAAATAAAAGATATATTTATCTCTTCATTCCTAATCTACTGAGCTTTGAAAATTTCAAGAGTTTTGCAAGTCTGTATTGTCCAAGTTACACTAACAGAAAGGAAATAGGAAGATACCCCAACCTCAGTTGTTAATGAAAGAAATAACACGATTGGGTGGTATTTTTTCTAGTTGGTGGGATATTGTTTGCTAAATTTAAGGAAGATCTGAGGATGCTGATCATGGAGCCTTCAGAGCACTTGCTTCCTAAAGAAGCTTAAGTCCAAGTTTTTTGTGTCCACTGCACCAGCATCTAATGGAGTATATAGATGAGGTGCAGTGAAAGTGTCCATGCGAGAGCTACATATCATCACATTGCTGGATACCATTGTACTCATAGGTTCAGCAGAAAGTGCTTAGCGAACTGGATGTTAACATAATTTGAGATTCCTGTGTTACAGAGTCTTAAGTATTGCACAAGAGAGCAGTTCCTCATGAGATGCACAAAGATAGATTGGAAGAGGCTTACAAAACTGGAAATGTCTCCCTAGAATTGGTGCAGTCAGTGGATAATTACATTGCGCAAAGGATGCTCAGTGACTTCCTTGACCATTTTTTTCCAAACTGATAGCAATGTCTTTATTTTTCTGCCCAGTGGTGTGAGTCACCCTGGTCAGCTCGGTTTTAAAGGAAGGGGGACAGTTACATGGAGTGCTTCAGAATGTCTGTTGCTTGAAAAATCAAGATTTCAGATTGTTTTCTGCAAAGTAATTTTTTTTCTTTTTTCTTTCTTTCTTTTTTTTTTCATTTTAGCCATCTTAAATTGCGTTCAAAACTGGAATTTACTCATTTCCAGTCTAGTAAGTAACTGAATTTACACATTGCAGATGAGCAGTGGCTTAAAGACAAGTGCTGTGCACAAGAAACCGGCCCAGGTACTCTTCTGTTTTACATTTTGACTTCTGTAGGGATATTAACAAAACAGTTCACTATATTTAGAATGCTAATGGCAGTCAAGTTACATCAAAAGAGGAATCTATTATTAAATTGACAGAATGTCAGCGGCAGAAATCAGCTATAACTTGTTCTGCGTGTCATTAGCTAGAACAATCACATGCAAATTCCTAACATTGATCAAAATTTCATTTCTCATTGATTTTTTCCGTGCTAGACAGAATAAGGAATTATTCTTGGGGGTAGTCTGATACCCAACAGAAACTGCAGTGCTAAAAGACAGTTTTTACTTCATGAGTAGTTCATGCACTCATTTCTCCCGTAGAAATGTTTACCTAAGTCAGTGAAACCTGGGTGAGGTGGTCTGAGATTCCCACATATCTGGTTTTGATTGTCATATCCTTCAATGTGCTTGTCCAAACCCTACCCACATGCCACTATGCAAATAAGGCACTCCTACGTTTTGAATGTTCTGCACAGAAATCATGGAACGCCTAAGCAGCCTTTTTTTCCCTTTAACAAATGGAGCACTAAAAATTATTCTTAAGCTAGTACAATTCTGCCCACCAACTGGATAATGCAGGGACACCTTTAAGTATGTTGTTATATAAGCTCATAGGAAGAAAATGGAAAACTTTACTGCAGCTTTAGAAAGTTGCAAGCAACTTGAAAAATTCACCTATATAGAAGGTTGAGGTGAAAAATGAACTAGTTTAATTCACTTAGGCTACTTGATTCTGTTTGTGTCAATAATAGGCTGACATGAACTTAGCTCACAGCCCTCTACACCCCCGACTGAAGAAAGCTGCAATGATAAGACCGGGGTAAGAATCATTTGCTTCTAATACTTTTCCAAAGCATCAGCTACAGTTATATTGTTGGAGATGATGCTCTTTTCGCAGTAGTAGTAAAACTGGTGTGTTGACTGTACTTTAATTTGCAGTTTAATTTGCTTTGCTGGATTAGAAAAATGAGCTCTGATATGTTGGCCAGTTCCAGGACTCAACAGCATAGCTCTTTAACACCTTCTTTACTATCTGCACAGTGTATCCTTTTGCTGTCTTCTGACAAAAAATTTTGTCAATTGATCCTATATATTTGTGAATTTCTTTATTATTTCAAGAGTAGCTTTATTTCAAGGAAAGCTGTAGGAGCTCCTATGTGCATGTTCATGATGAGAGGACTGTTTATAGGGGAGTTAATAATCTTTGGATGTTTAAGGTGGTAGATAAATGTAAAACTCTATGTGCATCATGAATTGTTATTTTCTATTAAAAAATACATTTTAAATCAGAAACCATATCAGGGCTGTGAACAAAATCTAATATCCTAGCTCAAATATTTTTAAACCTTCATTGTTCACAATTTAAATAAAAGGAGTTATATTAGAAGCTGAATTCTTTTGAACTGTTATTTTATTATTGTATTTTATTCTTATTAGTCAAAATGAATAAAAAATGACTGGAACAGCTTGCTGTTTGATTCTTCATAGCTCAGTGATCAGGTTTCATATGTTGAACTAAGTAACTATTTAAAGCCATCTGTTTCCTTTGGAATTAAAAGTATTTCCATTAGTGTTAAGTATTTAACTGATACTTAAAAAGAAATTTAGTAGTAGCATGTTTTTTACATTATTTGATAATGATATATTTTGTATTTTGTATTTCAAAAACCATAGCTCTTCTTTAATTGAACTCCTCTTTACATTAGTTATTGCTTCATTGGTATATCACCTGTCTCAGACACTGAGTATCTCATACGCAAAACTGAACAAGACGACCTCACCCTAATTATCTGAGTGGGATGTCAGCAATGTATAGGCCTTTCTCAGGTCTTCTGTGTAAATAAGAGCTGATCTAATGGATACATTGAATAAAAAATAAATTTTTATTTCTATTTCAGTATGACTGAAAATTAGAAAGACATCTACGTTATCACTTGAATCAGAGGTTCCATCCACTCCTCACTTTTTATCATGACAGTGCAATTTCTGTTCAAAAAAATTGATTGTTACTGGTGTCATCAGATTGTTCTTGGAAAAGCCGCAGAATCCTGAGTCAGGTCACTTGGCAGTCAAGTGGAGGAGAAAACTGCTTTTAAAGCTATTTTGTATTGCTTTAAATTGCAAATGCCTTTGTATTTGCTTTAGGGGTTTTGTTTTGTTTTCAATTCAGCTGTTGCACTCTGTGTTGGAATCTAAGATTTATATTTCTTTGACCATTTAATGTTTTTTTCATCACCTTCATAAATAGTAATGACTAGCTTATGTATTATCCAGGTAAGTAAGGCAAAAAGCCCTTGAATGTGCCAAGTATGAAAAAAATTAAAATGAGCGTATAAAATTTTAGAAGGGGAATTAAGGCTCTTAGCAGCTAACCATAAGCCAAGAATGTTTTAAATTCCAACAATAGTTTGGTAGGTACAGTTAAATCTAGCTTTACTTATGAAAGACAATGGCAGACATATGGTTCAGAGTAAAAAGGTTTCAGCTTAATGAAAGCTATTTGGTATGTTGTTCTAAATCCATGGAAAAGCAAATTTTGATTCCACAGGTATAGATCGTTTCTGTTACAGGAATCCCAACATCTTTAATGAACCTTTTTCTTTTTCTCATTTCCAATTAGCTTCAGCACCTAGATTCCAGAATGCTAGCCTTCAGTGCTGAGAATTCTAATAGTAACAAAGCACTTAAGGTGATACTTAATTAGGGTGGTAGGAGAGACCTCAGCAGGGCTGAAGTGCTAATCCTTTTTTGCATTCCTCAGTGTGGCTGTGATTGATGAGTTGATTTCTCTTTACAACTTCATTTGAATCATGTGGTATACCCACAGGCAGAGGTGCTGTGTGTTTTCAGACCCATTAATACAAAGAAATGTGGTAAATGGGTTAGAGGTAGGATGAAAAGTTCTCTTAGCTCCTAACCTACAAAATAACTGGTTTATGTTGTTAATGTGATTATCCATGTAAATGCTGGGGCTTATAATATCTTTACTTGTACCTTGAAAATACCCATGCTTTCCGCTCACTGTCCTACCCTTTCCCATTTCTATTTGTATTCTACTTATTGTGTTACAATGATTGTCACAGCACTGCTGAGGCTGGCATGGCCCTTGGGGTCCCTGTGCCCCAGCCCTGCCCCAGCAGGGACACCCATAGCAGGGCCCAGGCCCAGGTCCAGGCGGCTTCTGGAGATCTCTGGGGAGGAGAGCCCACAGCTCTGGGCAGCCTGTGCCAGGGCTCTGGCACCGCACAGCACAGTGCTGCTGAGGGGCAGAGGGAGCCTCTGTGCTCCAGGCTGTGCCCGTGCCTCTGGGCCTGGCACTGGGCACCCGTGAAAGAAGCCTGGCTGTGTCCTCTTTGCACTCCCTTCAGATATCTGTGGACATGGATGAGATCCCCCTGAGCCTTCTCCAGCTGAACAGCCCCAGCTCCCAGCCTCTCCTCACAGGAGAGTTGCTCCAGTCCCTTCAGCATCTCTATGGGACTGTACAAGCTTCTTATGGTACCAGTCTGCTTGTACAGTAGGATATAGTCGTCACTACATGGATCCTCAGAACTGTCTTTACTGTAAGCATTTCTGACCTGCTTACACCTGATTAGATCTCCATTTCAGTGTGTAATACAAATATTTCCTGTAGTGAATTTCTATTGAATAAGTATAGTTGTGTTAGCATAGTATATTTGCTCTGGCAACAGAGGAGGCCGACAGTATCCTGGGCTGTATAAACAGGAGGGAAGTGATTATCTCCTTTTACTTAGCACTTGTTAAATCATGTCTAAGATATTTGCTCTAGTCTGGAGCCCTCTGATTGAAGAAAGATGTTGGTCAGTGTTGGGAAGTGGGTTTGGTAGAGGGCCCCAAGTGGTTGTGTGACGAAGCACAGGCTGCATGAGGAGGCTGAGGGAGCTGCGCCTGTGCAGCCTGCGGAGGAAGAGCCTCCGGTGTGACCTAATGGCAGCCTTACACGACCAGCAAGGACGTTTTCAAGAAAATGGAGTCAGTCTCTTCACAGGTATTCATGGTGAGAAGATAAGAGACAACACACATAAGTCAGAACAAGGGAGGAACAAGTGGATATGAAGAAAAACCGTCCCTGTGAGAACTGTTCAGCATTGGAACAGGCAGCCTGGAGCAGCTGTGCAGCCTCCATCCTTGGTGGTTTTTAAAAAATCATAGTGTCATTAAAAAAAAAAAAAAATCCAGCTTGGAGCCCCTGAATCTGATCTCATGCCTATCCCAGCTTTGAGGAGGAAGTTGGGTTAACAGACATTTGGACATCCTTTCCAGCCTGAATTTTTAGATTCTATGCTGCCCGTAATTTCCATAAAAAAAAAAAAAAAAAAAATAGCATAATTACCATCTTCTGCTATATTTTTGTTCTTTTTAAAACCTTCACTGTCTTGATGTTTGATCATACCTACTAATTACGTCACGCCAATCATATTTTTATTAGCCTTATTTTCTTGATATGGCTACAGAGATTGAATGTTATTTTTTTTTTTCTTCTTCTTTTTTTTTTTTNTTTCTTCTTCTTTTTTTTTTTTTTTTCCTGTGGCAAAGGAAGGTTTATTTGCACTGGGAATGTCTGTTCAAATCAAAAGACACTATCTGGATTAGGGTAGCTGTCCTGGAAAGCACTTGAAGTACAGATGAAAATCTTATAGGGGAAGCATAATTATATTTTTATTATATACATATATATATAGCGTGAAGAGCACAGTTAAATACTTGTCTTCTTTTGCAGTTGATATACATTGTCTAAAACAACTTCAAATTTATTTCTTATCATTTAGATTGGATAATCCATTGTTGTGCAGTCATGTAAATCTTTGAAATGTAAGGTGTCATATCTATTGCCTTTCTGTCACTTCAGGGAGAGAATTGGTCTAGCTGACACTCTCTTCTTAATGTTTTTCTCATGTCTCTTTAGTGAATAGAATGCTCTGACAGTCTTTTTGGTTTTTAGATCAAAGTATTGTTTAACCTAAACAGAAGAGAAGAAGTATCTTAAAAGTATTTAAAATAACAAGCAGGCTTATGAGTGCACTTGTATAACCTAAAGGGTTGAATTTTTAGGCAGATTTGCAACTTCCAGTCACTGCTAATCTCTCAAGTCAATTATTTATTCTTTTGCAGTTTCTTTCATGTGATTGAATGTATTTTTAAGCTAGAATTTTTCTGAGTTCACGAGTGTAGACTTCTTCCTAGTCCAGTTGTCTCAGCTCATATTTGAAAATGGGTTATCAAAGTTTGTGGTTCTTGCATATGTTTCTGATTACTGGTGGAGGGATGTTCCTGAATCTCTGCTCCTTGTCTTTCTGATTTTTCCAGAACAATGCTATTAAATGGAAGGAGTAGCCAGGCGTTACAGAAATGACCGTGTTGCTTTGTGAAGCCCTCTTGCTCAAGTCCTCCTGATGAGTCAGCAAAATATATTGCATGCCCAGGGTTCATCTGATTCAGTGGAGAACTGGATTGTATTTACTAAACCATTTTTGATCTTCCAGAAAACAAAACCAGTTTACAGTGGAGATGCATATAAGGAGCTTCCAAATTTCCCCAGAGCTTGCATTTGGCGACATGTTGGACGTTGTCATTTCTGTGCTGATTATCTGACTGCAAGTTGCAGCATATTCATTCAAAACAGCACACATCCCAACATTTAATCTAACATGGTAAATATCTCAGTAGCTAGGTCAGACTTACTGCACTGTAACTATGCTTCTACTTGACTGTCCTTGCTTAATTCAGTATCTTGGAGTAACAAAGCTACAACAATTTCTGTAAAGCAAAAGCACTGATACGTGTAACAGAGAAATACATTCAGGGGAGCATCTTCATGGAACATGGTCATTGCTTAAAAATGAAATGCAGCCTTGTGCAAAGAGTCTGAACAAATTTTCCTATTACTTCCAGATATTTTCAGTGCTTTGTCATGTAGATGAACATACAAGTTCGGATTCTACTGAATTTCTAGCCCTAGTGAACTGTTGTTCAGGGAAAGGACTTCCTTGCTAGAGATCAAGCTCTAGGTGTCTGTATTTATCTAATGACTTTCTTGAAAGTATCTTCCATTCCTCTTTTGTTTCGATGATGTATGACAAGGCTATTTGCAGTCCACATACTGTGGACTATTTAGTGGTGCATACCTGGCAAATGCAGTTGTAGGAGGTTTTGTTAGGACCACATTAATAGTTCTTTTCAAATTCTGAAGTAATTTGTATTTCAAAAGTCAATGTTTTTTCTAGATAAACTACAGGAGAAAAAAAAAAGGACAGATTATTTAAAAAATAGAATCAGGGTATTTTCAGTCTCACTTCTGTGCATAGGGCAATAGAGACTTTTGCCATGTGTAATGCTTATATTGTTTGAATTAATTTCATATTCTCTGTTCAACTGGAAGTATTTTGTATCATGATTTGTTTGCTTCTGAGAAATGTGAGAGGGCTTGTGTTCAGTTAATTTAATTGACATTCAATTTTTGTCGTTAAAATGAACCTAAAATAATTTGAAAAATTCATTTTATGATCCTTGTTATCAAGAACATTTTTAGATTAAATTGCCATGCTCTGTAATTCCCAATTGAATTTTATTCTTAGTGGGATACCACAAACATATATATATATATACACACACACAAGCATATCTGTGACACCAAAATTGAATTTGGTGTTCATTGCCTATCTTAACTGATGCTGTTAGTCACTGAAGATGTTTCTTTTACTTTTTCACCTTTTGTTCATTTAAAGTAGCTCTTTGTTGTGATTTTAGTTTTATTCTTGAAAACTGTAGGTTGTGGAAGTATTACTAGTTGTGTGATTTAAGATTTCCTTTTAAACACTGAATGCATTTACTACTCCTGTAAAGTCAGATAACTACTAAAGATGAAGTGACAAAATCTTAAAATACTTGAAGTTATTGAGACCTGTTTCACCTTCTGGGGAATGATGGGGCAACAACACTTCTCTTCCTTTGAAATTGAGCAGGGAAGGTGTATGTTGTCTGAAGGATCTTAGAGAACTCTTCATTGCCTTTCCAAAAACAGTGAGCAGTTTTTAGCTGTCTCTGTGATACATTTGGCTCACTTGTGATGGATTAAATAGCGATCATTTTTCATTGTTGTTCAGATAAGCCATTAAATGTATGTAGGAAAAGTAGGTAAAAGCCTATTACCTTTCTGTTTTGCATTTCTCAAAAACCTTGTCTTAAATGAAGCAGAGCCCTGATTCTACTATGATAAAAATCAGTAGGCATTAGTGAGCTCATAAATTATTGTTCCTTTTTAGATATGCTCTTAACTAGTAGAAAGCAGATGATGTTGCTTTACTCTCAAGAAAATTAGCATCACTCTCATTATACCTATTTCTGCTTCAAGGAAAATGTCTTTCCTTTTGCACAGGCTGACTTCAGAAGAACATAAGTAACTGACGGTCCCCGTTATACTGTAGCTATGAATTCAGGCATACTAGGTGTGCATTAAAAAGACAATGGAATAGATTAGTTTGAGGGTATAATACATATCAAAATTGTTCTATACAGATATCAGAATATTAAATAAAAGGAAAAGGATTCATAAAGCCTCATAATCCCTCTTGGCATGAGTATGTGAGTAGGTATTCAGTTTTTTCCTTTAAGTATGCTGATATGATTAAATTTAACTTGACACAAGTGATGTACTGTACCATGTGATTGTAATATTTAAAAGAAAAAGCACTTTTCTGATTGAATACCTACTAGCTATCAATTTCTGTGTAGCAATATCTAATCTGAATTTCTTTTGCAGCTGGAAGCTGCCTGAATACTAACACATTTGCTTTATTCTCCATCTTGCTAGTTGCACACTCAGCGAATGCTGAACTGTTTCAATATTTTTGATATCTTATTTAATCTAGTGTTCTGGCATTCTAGTTTAAAAGATGGTTCATTTCAAGTGGATTAAAAGCAGTTTAAGGCTGTAACTACACAGGTGCTTATGTTTGCTAATCCTGGGGTTTCGATGTTGTTGCTTTTAAGTGTGCTGCTGCCCTGTATATGAGCACACAAATGCTCTTGGATGCTGTTGCTATAAATTAGCTGTGTGCTTTTGGTAAGCATGCCAAAGTTTTTCTCCGTGCTGTTTGAGTTTTGGAGATACCTTCCTTCTACTGCCTCTCCCTTCCTCACACACAGGGGCACAGAAACAAACCTTAGACAGAATCATCCGATCATTTGTGTCCAGTCCCACAGTCTGTATTACTTTGAAGTGAGGTATTATTCAAAGCAATGATTGAGTGCATCAGATTTAAGCGTGGTATATGGCAAAAGGCAGCTTTGTAGCCAAGTTTACTGTCCTGTGTGTATATTCAGCCTTGTGAAGAACGGCTAGTCTAAAAATTCTACCTCTAGAGAAGATGTTCAGGGAGAAGCAATACAGTTGTGCATATTCATGAGTGGTTTTAGGCCTCATCCTAGAGATGGGGAAATTAAAATACAGAGACAAATTGGCCATTCCTTCCACACCAACAGAAGCTTTTTAGAGATTTAACAAAGGAGAACTTTCTAATTGGTATACCCAGGGAAATTCTTTCCAATGCTGTAGGAGCCATTAAACAATTTTGTTAACTTTCTTCATAACTACAGATTTTACTTTCAGCTACCTGTGGCATTCAGTAGTGATTATAAATGTTTTGTATTCCACAGGCAAATTTTATTGTCATTGTCATCTCAGCATTGAGAAGAACTTCACCTTTTTTCAGTACTGTGGTTTAATTTGCCAGTAGTAAATGCTGTTGAAGTAAACAGTTGCTTGTTAACGCTCTAAGAGCATTTTAACATCAGCATTAACTGAAGCACACAAATGATATCTGTGATAAACAAGCATAGCAAAGTGTAGCTGAGGCAGGAAGCCAATCTCTCTATTCCTTGTGCCCAATGATATTTTGATAGTCATTTTAGTCTTAGAGGTAAATAACGGTGGAGGTGATGTTCCATGATTTCATTTCAGTGCCAATAAATGAATGCTGCCTTTACTGGTATTCAACAAGACAACATTGCTCTGTCAGTGGGTGCTTGCAGCACTGTTTTTCATCATCGATACTGAAGAGATGAAAATGATAATTAAACAAAAATGGGAAATGAGCATTGTTTGAAAGCAATGATATATATAAATACATATTTAAAATTTAAAGAAGAGAAACAACAGAATGGTGGATTTCTTATCTATAAAACTGTGTTTGGCTCTGAAATAAATTCTTCATTTCAATCAAACTTTTATGAAGGGAAAACCACAATTTTTTTCTCTTGGCACTAGTAGGTGTGATTTGTGGATACGTTGAATTTGTAACTGTTCTACCAAATCTGTTCAAAACATTGGGTTCAGATGCATAAGAACAAAAATTCCACCTGCTGAAAAATTACAGGTACTTTGCAGAAAATATGTAGCTCCCAGAAACACTTGGAGGCCCTACACAATAACATCCAAGAAAAATAGGCAGATGAAAGTTTTTAATTAATTGTGATTTAAAAGTTTGATATTCTATCAACAATCAGCTTCTAAGGGCAAATAGCAGGGCACTTACTCTTTAATACAGATTGCATATCTATATTTTAACACTTTCATGGGTGATCCTCTGGGTTTTGTAACAATTCCCTGGATAAATGGAAGTCTGTTTTCCTGAAGTCCAAATTCCTAACTCTGCTGCTTATCTTCCTGGTCTTCCTCTGGATTCCCAAACTCAATCTTGTCATCATTTTTATGGAGCTTGCTAAGCAAATCAAGCTCCTCAATTTATCTAGTTTAAGCAAAATAAACTGAAACAAAACAAATACCACTATTTCAGTGGGGGCAGTGGTACAGAATCATTGCTGCTTACCCTGGCTGGTTCAGGTGAACTGGCCTGAAAAGCAGCCCTGTATACTTTGCTGTTTGCTAACAAATACCTAGGAGGTATGATCTTCTTCAGTCAGTTCTGCTGCTTAAGGCGATTTATTATGGCATTACATTCTTATTTCCCTTATAAACTGACTAAGCTCCTTGTTTTATTTCAGTAGAGTCGAGTAATGATCCTGCCATTTGTGATATCGGAACTTGGACCTGTTTCACCTATAATGGATGAAGTGTGGTTACTGTGGTAATGCCTTAGAAAATGATTCAGCATGAGGGACTGAAAGAAAAATGTCTCCATTCTTTTCTGAGGCTAAATTACAGCTCATCAGTGAAAGATTGTGTCCCTGGTTATAAGAGGTCATTCCAAGTATTCAGTTCAGAGAGGTGCCATGTCACTTTGCACTCAAACAACTGCTGTTGCCCTTCAGTCTTCACTTGTAGCATTGCAGTGTCCCTTTAGCCTTGTTTTTCCACAAATATTAATTCTCAGGGCAAGCTGCACTCTGCAGTAATTTCAGCGGCGCTTTTGTGATGACCAATGTCTGCTAGGCTGAATACAGAAATCATTGTGCTTATTTGCAGTTCTGCTTTTCTATATGTCATACTTTTGAAACACGTCACTTATACTGTCTACTATTTTTTAACATAAAATTATTTGTACATGAAAAAACCTGATTAGGTATATATGAAACTGTGATACAGTTCTGACCACAACAAATGGCCTTCAAAGATGTTTTAATTGCTGTTCACTTTGACTCTCCAGACTCTGATATTTTGGAATGTTCAATCATTGGCAAATCAAGTGACATTTAGAGAATTTTTTTTTTACACAAATTCTGGAAAAATGTATGCTTATATTTAAGCTACAAAATAGGAATAGTCTCAGTGGAGCCTGGAAGAAAGGCTTACAAAACATTTTGCAGGGCTGTGCCATTCATAGTCATGCTACAAAAATATGTCACCTGGGATAGTATTTCTGGCTTCTCAGAAAAGCCAACATGTCCTAGTAAACAGTCCTGCTAACACACCTCTGCTGCTTTCACTGCTTGAGCTATGAATTATATTATAATAGGTATAAAAGAAGGCCCAACAGTACCCAGTTTTGGATTGCTTTGAAGACCTGCAGGCTATGTGGCTGCAGCATGGTTCTTTCCTCACACACACAGCTTCAGCTGAGGCAGCTCTGAGCTGTGCTGGGTAGATCACAGCACCAGATTGATGTGTTTACGTTGTCCTGTAGAGACCTGTAATTCACCGCTTGGTGTATGTTGCCCTAAGTCTTACAAATTGGAAACTTAAGATTATTAAGAAATGGTTTCTCAGGACAGAATCTTTTATGTTAGTCCTGCATCCTATATTCCTGCTGCTCTGTCCTCCTCCTCCACCTCCCATTGGTTGTCTCTTCAGTGCAGTAACCCCTCGCTTCTCTTGTCGCTGTTGCTTATGAGCTGATTTGGGAACTGTTGCAGCTATGAAATTCCCATATCTTCAGTCAGTATTCAGCTAATAATAGTAGGTTTGTGCAACCACTGTTTTAGACACTGAGAAATAAGAAAATGGACATACTAGCTTTATTGCCGTTCAGATTTAGGAGGTGGCAGAGATTTTCATTATATTAATATATAAAAAAATTAAAATTTAGTTTCAGTGAACAATTGCAGATAAAATTAGAATGCTTACATGCTAGTAGTTATTTGAGAGATGATGCAGAAGGCAGAAAAAAATCTACTTTTCATGGAGATGCAGTTCTCAAGGCAGTGTGCTTCTACATATGATGAGAATTGTGACATTTGGCAGAGAATTAAGACGTCATAGTTCATAGTATTTATTTGCATTGCTTGTGAAACTGTTCTTGTCGTGCATGCGCTATAGAGATTGCTACTTTCATACTGCTCTACCTGTATATTAAATAAATGTAAGTATACTTTTCTAGGATGGCTTTCAAAATCCATCTGAAAGAGCTGAGATACGGCTTGTTGAGGAGAGATAGCAGACAAGAAGTTGTAACTCACTTCTGCCTTGTCAGTAAATCCTTTATGAGGAAATCCATCAAGTAAGATAGAACTATAAAATCAATTTTAAATACATTCTTGAATAAATTCTTAAATAGATTCTCAATTCTTCAAATTAAAGCCATGTGGAATCACAGAATATTTTCAGCTAGAAGGGAACTTCAGAGGCCATCTAATCCCAACTTTATTTTTAAGTCAGGGCTGCCTACACAGTTATATCAAGTTGCTCAGAAACTTGTCCAGTTTAGTCTTGATGGTCTCCAAGGTTCCACTACCTCTCTGAACAGCATATTCCTGTGCTTAACTGCCCTCATTAACTTTTTATTCTTTATAGCCAAACAGAATTTCTGTTTCTGCAACTTTTGACCATTGTGTCTTGTTCTTTCACTCCGCATCCTGAGAAAAGTCTGAATCTGCCTCTGTAACTCTCCGTTAAGGTTGGAGAGGGTGTAGCTGAGTTGTCTGCTAGCCCTCTCTTCCGCAGGCTAAGCTGGACCAGCTCCTGTCATGTGCTGCAGTCCTCCAGCTGTCTTTGCAACCCACCGCTGCACTCTTTACAAATGAATCTCCTGTCCTGGGGGACTCCAGACTGGACACAGTGTTCCAGATGCTGCTTTAAAAGCACTGTGCTGGGAGGAATAATCTTTTTCCTCAGGACGCTGACTATCCTTTTGTTAATGCTGCCCGCTGTGTAGTTAACCTTCATTGTCTTAAAGGCTAATGCTGATTCGTGCTTAACTTATCATCCAGCAGTTCTCCAGCAGATCCTTTCTGCAGAGCTGCTCCTGCACAAGTCACCCTGTAGCAGTGCAGAGGCCACTCTGTCCCAAGAGCTAGATTTTGATCAGCTTCTCCTCATCCCACACTTCTGACTTCTGAAGTCCTCTGTAAATGCCACAACTGCCCTCAGGTGGATCAGCTCCTCCTCCGCTGGCTGTCACATGCGAACTTGCATTCTGGCACTTCAAACAAGTCCTCTGAGAAGGTGTTAGCCAGTTTTGGAACTGGTCTTTGTGTGGAAGGGATGGCACTCATAGCTCACTGCTGGTTAGATTTCTGAACGTTGATTGATGCTGCATCGTCTTCTTTAGTGTGCTCTAGTACAGGTGTAAAATGAGACCTAAATGTACTTTCTTATATTAGCCTGTGGGAAAAGCTCTTTTTATAACTTAGTTTGAAATGAATTTTAGCTAATACCTCCTGCATACTTCAGATTTTCTTGCTGTATGGCTCTTTGGGCAATTTTGGAGACTGGTGTTCTCAAAATGTGATGTAAAAATCTTTTCATTTTTTTAAAGAGGAAAATATTGGTTGATGGAATAGAAGGCTGAGCTGTAGTAGAAAAAACCTTTATAAAATACCTAACAGAGAAAGTGGGAGACAGGCAGGAAACTTAAGTAAAAGAAAGGTTTAGGTGGTAATGTGAAAGCAAATACAAATTAATGCGACAGAATTGTGTCCATCTGGGCCACAAAAAAAAAAAAATAGCAAGGGAAAGAGTTGTTTTGGAGGACAAGGAAAGCTAGTGTAATAAATCACAGCATCATAAAGGTAGTAGAAAGTTTGAGCAGTGACACTTGGAAAGAATGATGGAGCCAGAGGGAATGTTGTCTTCATATCTATCTCTACATCCATAGTGCTTTACTATAGGCAGGAATTCAGACTAGACTAGTTTTTGGTAGGTTGTCTGTCTGCTTTGAAATGTGAGTAAATATATCTAACCTTCCTACTTTGTGGGTGTTGTGATGTTTCATTAGTCTGTTCTGCACTTGAGGCACCAACACAAAATGAACATTTCATTTTCAGATGTATATATATCAGTAGCAAGAGCACAGACTTTTATGTGGGCACAGCATGTTATATATGAAGAGAACCAAAAGTAGATGTTTCTCTGTAATGACAGTAAAGAACTTTCTTTCTGAGGTAGTGAAGAAAGTCTTTTTTACTTCTGTACTGTTGCCGTTTTGTCCTACACTCTCTGAAGAAAACATATTTTACATTTTCTTTACTTGGAGGATGCACTTCTTTTGGAATGATATTGTTTCTTAAGTGAAATCTGAATTTGTATCTGTGATGAACCTTCCAAAAAGAGGTGGCTGGAGAATTCATTTTGTATGACTGCGGAAGGAAATGATCTGAATCAAGTGGCCTGGTCAGATAATTAAGCTACAACAGAGAAGGCTTGCAAAATCAGTCATTTGTGATTATTGGTCCACTGCGGTTGGATGTCTGATTCCTTCTGAAAAATCGGAAGTGGCTGCTCTTATTATCATTAATTGGGGAGTGCCAGCAACAAATCTGGAAGAATTACACTGCCACTTTAAAGAAATCTAATATGTATCAGTTGGAATGTAAGTTTAAAGATGAATTGACAGCTGTTTGTCTGCTGTCCTGCCCATTCTTCTGACATGCACATTATAATAATAACATAAACTCTAACATTTGTAAGAATAATGCTCATGTTAAGTGTCTGCCCTGTTTCCAAATTCGTATCTGTAGGCAGTCCAGAACAGAGTGGCAATAAAAGTGTGTTCTCTGGGGCTGTCTATATCTTCCTGTCTATAGTTATATATATATATTTTTATTATTTGATTTAATTAGAAGTTTAATCATTTTTAAGGCAACTCTAAAGCAACTAGGAAAGTTCCATTAACAGTGAACCACTGAGTTGCTTAAAGTGCCTCACAGCACAAGGTTTACTTGGAAGCATTTCTGATGCCATTAAATGAAGCAAAAAAGGAAACAATATTTCATTTGTATGGAAGGATAAAGTACATTTAATCTAAACCAGGCTGCTTTCAATATTGATGGTTTACTTACGGAGTTCAGCAATTTTAATGTAGAAATCTTACTGATATTAACTCTCCCACATGTAGGAGGAATTACTCACACAGAAATACATGCGTGCTGTAAGTAGCAAAAAGCCAAAGTGCTGGAAGTGTAGGATTTTTGGTGACTTTGAATACAGCCATCTTAATTTTAAAACAAAAATGTTCTGCTTCTGGCAACTGACATAGTAGCATTTCTAATGTTTTTTAAACAGCTATTAATGCAGTCAAACTGTGTTTTCTCTTGTTCTGTGTGTAATCATCTGCTCAGTGGCGCGCTCCATAACTAGTAGCAGGAGACAGAGGAGTGGCCTGCTGTGATTGATGGGGCGAGGCCCAGCAAACTGAAAGAGCCCCATCTGGATTAGGTTTTGGGAGCAGTCAGATGTTGAGAGGGAGGTCAGTAAACCCGGGATTAGCTCCCCCTCCTTGAACACCCCTGTCATCCACACTCACACACATTACATTGCTCACACGCCCTCATCCATAATTGATGCTTGCTTTGGGCAGATGCTGTATGGCCTGGGACTAGAGCAGCTGGCTAAGTTTATGGAGGATAAAGGGAGCAGGATGGTACAGCAGGTATTTTGACTTTTATTTTCACTTGAAACTCTTGATTTTAGTCGAACCAAGGCATTTATTTTAACCAGCTGCAGCACTGCATGTACGACTTCTAATACGTTTTGTTGCTTAAGTTGTTCTGAAGGAAGGCAAACTGCAGCGGTGATTGTCTGTCTCTGCTGTGCTTGATATATCTAACAGAGCCGTTCTTAGAAGCAGCAGGTTTACAGACTGCTGTTGCATTTTTCTTCTTTGTTTCCATGCCCTAAGGATATGATGCAGTTTGGCTCATTTAACTACAGCACGAGAGGCTTTCTCCAAATGTAAAATATCTCTTGCCAAAGAAACAAGATGCACCCAACAGAAAATAGAGTAAAACAAACAATAAACTGTTAGTTAGACTTTAAAATGCAGGCAAGCAGAATGGTTTTCATTGAATAAATACATTTTTATGCTGCAAATGCGTTTTTAAAAAGGAACGCTGCATAAGTAATGTTTTCTGTTCTCTGTCTTTTGTATACAAACATAACAAGCTTGCTTTATTATGTTTTGACACTTTTCATGTATTTCTTAATTATGAAATCCTTTCAGAGCAGAAGATGCTGAAAAGGCATATCAAGATCTGAGATACCATGAACATCTTAAATTCTAAGCTTTTCTTCAAGTGGAATAATATATATATATATATATATATGCAATAGGAGCGATTTCACTTACCTACATCATTGGAATGCTTTCTTTTTTTGTTCTTTAGAGTTCAGCATTTAACCAGAAAGCAATAAAGTTGGTTTTATACACTGCCACGTAAAGCATATTTTTCAGCTGAAATGTGGTTTTCATTAAATCTCAGGCCAGAACGTTTAACAGAGCCTGACTGTCTGCCATCCTTTGTTCTTCTTTCTGTTGCCAGCAACTACTTTATTAAAAAGCAGGCACAAAGCGAGCATTAAGGGGTCATTTAAACTTAAAGATACTTGGAATGGAGTCTGAAATAACAACTTCTGTTTAGCCTCTAATGCCTAGGTTGCATTAAGCACCATCTGTGTACTGTCATCCACAGTTTCAAGTTTGCTCTAATACCTGAGTTCACAGGCTAATTTAGGATCAATATTTCCTGTTGCTTTCGGGGCCATTTCATATTCTTGGTTTAATTAATTAGATGTACTATTTCCTTTATTCATTTTAGTTGACTTGACTGTAAAGGACAGAATGTTGTGCCATTTTAGGTGACTATTTAAAGAATTTTTGATTCGTTAAGATCTGTTCAAATGTAGCTGAGTTTTGTGTAGCTTGGAGTTTCTGTCAACCACGTGCATGTACAAATGTTCGTTTGCACTCCATTGTGCTTAATGTTAATTCATGTTCTAAACCATGAGCTACTGGCGTGATACCCATATAAATAGTAAAGAACATGTTTATACTCACATGCTTTTATATTACCTTGTAATATTGTGTCTACTGAATTCATTATGATTCAAAAATGCACACTGATTTTAAAGGCTGCAGTAGGCTGCTGCTTTTAAGAGACCAACAACTCAGATTTATTGTTGTTACGTTTTTTAAACTTAGGGCTGACAGTAGAATAAGCACGGTTTTATTTTATTTTATTTTATTTTTATTATGTTTTTCCCCAAAATGATTTAATGAACACACAGTGTCTGGAATGGTAGCCTTGCATGCAAGTCTTCTAGTCTGAGAATTTTTATTTTTTGTATTGGTAAGGCTGTATATGCCTGAATATGTAGAAGGTGTGTATATATACGTATAACCAAGAAAAAAAAGAACAAAAAACCCAAACCCTGAATCCAAAAAAACGAACAAAAAAAAATAAAATGCCTGCTCCTGACTCTTCAATGCTTGTTTATTTAGAACAAGGCCCCATTAATAAGTGATCCAGACCTCAGCACATCCGATGGATGAGGCAGGGGAGCATTCACAACGAAGGTGCTGGACTTTCCAGCAGTTTGGCATTCTATGATAAATCTAAATAATGAATTGTTTGGAGTTGCTGGTAAGAAATCATATAGAAGCCCAATCCTCTTAATTAAATATTAGCTGTAATTAGCACTAAGTGTGAATTCTTTGAATATTAATTAGGGTCTCATGAAGCTGTTGTCCATGTTAATGAGAAACAGTGGGGGGTCTCACAAAATCTGTTTGAGGGCTCAGAGTAGTACAAAAAGCTGTAGATAAATGCACCTGGACATTATCTCTTGCTCCCTTTGTTACCATCATTGTTCTTTTTTAATAGCTGCTGACTGTAATGGCATGTTTAGCATTTAACATGAAGGAATAGCCTAAAGACCATCAGTAACCAGCTACTGTGTTTCAAAGCAGCATGGTGAAAAATGCTTATGTAAGCAGAATTTAATTCTTACCACTTGCTGACATCCATTCTAAAACAATTGATTAAAAAAACCTAAGCTCTTCTGCTCTCCGTAAAACTTTTAAAACTATTTATTTAACATGTAATAAATGCCTTTGGAGTCCATTCATTGCTGATTTTAATCTGGATTTTTAAGAGAAAGTATAGAGAGATAAGAAAGGGATCTTGCCGTTTTAGTATAGGAGAGTGTAAGTATAAATTTACAAGAGTTTGTGGTGTTCAATACATTGTACCTCAAAGTAGTTCTGAATACTGCCCAGAACATTATTTCATACAAATATTTTCAGGTGCGTTAACAAAATGCACCTGAAGTCTGCTCTATGTGCAGGGAGCATGTATGGAATTCTGCAGGTGGTAAGTCAGAACGGATCCCAGGCCATGGGCTGCCCTTACCAGAGCTGTTGCACTCAAAAACATTTGGAATAAACTAAGCTTTGTCTGTCCTCCTTGTCTGAGTTGAGGCATTAATTGAGGTAAGGTTTCACTGACATTTCACAGTTAAAGAACAGTCTACAGTTATCCAGGGAACAGCAGATTCTAATTGTAATAAGATTTAATAGAGTTAGGAAAATTGATTTAATTCAGATAAGAAATATTCTCAAGAAATTAGTGTTGTGCCCTTTTCACGCTAGCAATCGTAGCAGAATACTATAATTGCTTTCTAAATTATTTTATCTCACTCCACATTTCTTCCTTTTTTTCCCCTTTGATCTTCACAGGGTAATCAGGAAGCTACAGCACCTCCTGACACAATGGCACAGCCTTATGCCTCAGCCCAGTTTGCTCCTCCTCAGAACGGTATCCCTGCAGAATACACAGCCCCACATCCTCATCCAGCTCCAGACTACACAGGCCAAACCACTGTTCCAGAGCACACATTAAACATGTACCCTCCTGCTCAGACACACTCTGAACAGAGTGCAGCTGACACAAATGCACAAACTGTCTCCGGCACAGCCACAGTAAGTCAAGGTTTCGGCTATTTTTAAAGCTGTGTGTTTAGAGTTACATGTGTGTTTATTGATAGCATTAATTCTTATGTTACACTTAATAATTTTATGCTTCGCTTGTACTAAGATTGCTTGTAGTTGTAAGTTTGATGGTCTATCAAGGCTTTTTGCTAATCTTAGAGAATATTAGTTTTCTGCTTTTGGAGCCCCTTATGATGAGTGAGAGCTTTCTAGAATCTGTAGTTCCTTTTCTATAATATCAGACAGACAAACTCATCAACAAGTCCATGAATTATATAGATCTGGGAAAACCTAGGAAAAGAAAAAAGGAATTAAATACGAATAGTAACTCGTTTTGTGATTTTAAACGAGCTCTGTATTTTTGACAAACGAGCAGAAATTTTTCATAGAACTATTCACTGAATGATACTATATTGAAATTGCATGCACAACTGTATGAATGAGTACTGTGAAGAGCATATCTGCAACACTATTTTCCAGAGCATTTGTTCCAAACCAAAAGTTGTGGGGGGAACTGTGCTCAACAGAGCAGAAATGATGAACTTTCCTTCTCTTTGATTTATGTATGAAGTTCTGAAGTGCTGTGAATTATGCAAGAGACTCCTTGGATGTCCCTATCTTGTAATTTTAAAGTAACAGATTTCATAAATTGACAGTTGAGTGCTTCTGTCTCAATTCTAGATTGGAACCCAGTATATCCTGTGCTGAAGGCTGGCAGATTTCTGAGCCACTGACCACCTGCAACATACATAGGATCTAACACAGAGCAGATAAAGTGCTGCAATTTGAACATACGCTTGAAGCAGCCCTACCTGCTGGCTGTTATCGTTGTCCTTGCTACAGCCATGCTCTGTACCTCATTTTACTGCTCCTTTCTCCCCTCCAATCTCAAGTTTTCTCCGTCAGGGCAAGAGAAAAGGGAAAGCATGTCCCATTAAATGAGTTACTCTGGAGATTTTTGTGTCCTGCCACATCACTAATTTCTTTGATGGAAGGGAACAAGAAAGAAAAACACTAGCGTTTTATATTCTGTATCTAGAAGACTGGGAATTACCTAGGGCACTTGCATCTTATTTAAGGTGATAACCTTTGAAAAAGGAGGAGGAAGTCCTTGTTAATGGGCCTTAAAGAAAGCATATGAATTTTTTTTCTGTATCCCGGTAGCAAGGTCATCACAGATATATTGATACCGAGCAAGCCCACACGAGAATTGCGCCTCTGTGCATTCAATCACATACACTAAACCACAAACAAGCAAACAAAACACTAAAAAAACCACCAACGAATATTCCTTGCTGATATCATGAACTGTGTATATACATTTATAATCATTAAAGCCATCTCATTAAGGAGATGCCTTTGTGAATTAATTACACAGTTTTGAGGTCTTTGCAGTAGAATATTTAAGTCCTTTACTATTTCATTTGGCATCTTTTTATTGCTCTGATTGGCTCTTTGCTCTAGCACTGTGAGAAAGCTGAAGAGCGTCTATGTACCTATATTGCAACATGTTTGGTATATATGTGTCCCCTCATATATCTCTTTGCCAAGTTAACTTCCTGGTTCTTTCCAACTTTTTACATTTTCTTCTGTGATCATTTTTGCCAACTATTGCCAAATGCCAGTGTCATTGGTTTAGAGCAAGAACTCTAGGCTGAATAGATACTCCAGAAAAGGTTAGATATTTATTAAAAGTATAATCTTCTCCATTGTCCCTGTCTCCTTCTTTCTATATCCTACTATTTCCCTTGCTCTTTTTGACTATTGCTGTACACTGAATAGACTACTCTGATGCCCAGCTCAGCCTTTTTGTATTTCTGAACTGTTGGCCTGTTGCTGTTTGGTTCTGAAGGAAAGGACTGTAGTTGCTAAAATCAATGGTAAAGCATGTGTCGATGGCAGTAGGGCCGGAGCTCATCCCTCGTCATTTATTGCTTTCAATTTATTGTGTTTGCTCTCCCATTTTTGATTTTTCACTTTGAAGAAGTGTTTGTCTCTTTATCAGGAAAGTTGGGTATATGTTTTTCCAACATCTCCTGTGGAAAAGACTGATGAAAAGAAATTGCTTGGATTCTGTGATGCCCTTATCTTTTTTTTTTTTTTTTTCAAGTGTTCTATTCAATCCCAGCTCCAGCAAATCCAATGATTCCTGTGAAAGTTCTGATATAGTAATAGGTTTTATTATTTGTTTTTGATTCTTTGCTGTCTTGTCTTCTAGTTTTCTTTTCGCCTTCCTAATATGCAGCTTGCATTTTACCTGTCATAGACTTCCTCCCTTCTCGCTCCACTCAAAGTGAATTTCCATTCTCTGAAGGATAACACTTTTGAGTTCTACTAACCTTTTGTATTTGGGGAATTCCATGTATTTACTTGCTCTTTTTATTATAGATCCTTTTCTTGCCTGTTTCCTTTCTTGCAGAGAAATGTGCATAACTTTCTTTAAGTAGCTCCTGTGCTGTTCATAAATAATCAAATTTCTTTGCTTTTGACATTAGGATGTTTTTGAGAAAGTTGTTAAAAAACGTTATTCTAAATGACAATGTTATATTGAGAGCTGTGGAAGCTGTCCCTCCCTGCAGAACTGTACACTGAAAGTACACATTTACAAGAAGTGCATCGCTCTGGATCTACATTGTTCAGGGTACCCTCAATATTAAACATATTATTGACCAGTTTTACAAATTTACAGTCAAATGTTGCTTGCCCAACTTATTTATGGGTACCTGTATCTAAAATCTGCTATTCTGTGTCTCTTTATTATTGCACTTAACACACTGAAGAGACATTATAAATAGGTATATACAGATGTGTACCAAACAGATTTGATGTGCACTTTGTAATGTTTTGAGGGTTAGCTGTGCACATCTCTTTGGGTTTAATAATGTGTCTTTATTATGAAATAGAGCTTCAATAGCACTGTGTCAACATTGTAACTCTATGTTGTCTATATTATTGAAGGAAAAAAACGCTTGTTTTTTTCCAGTTCCTGGTAGCTTTAAGAATTTTAAGTGGAATTGATATGGAGAAACAGTGGCGTTTGTTTGGTAGGTTCCAGTATTTTTACATAGTTAACTTTCAGTAAGTTGTATTACATGCATTAAAAAGAAAAACAATCCACTGATCAATCATTCAGAAAAATAACATTGTGGTGATTAATGTAGATTAGACAAGCTATTGGAAGCAAGACCGATTTTTGAGTTTGCTTATTCACATGCATATTTATGTGCATTTGAAGCTGCATATGCCACAAAAAATGGATCTTTAAATTTTGAAATATGAAGCTAATAAACTGCAGAACAGTTCTTAATTTGTAGAACTGCTACCAGAAGTGACTTAATCTCACGTCAGAAGGACTTTATCCATATTAGACAAATAACCTGGCTTTATTTGTTTGTCCCTTTGTTTTTGTTCCTTTTTGTATGAATCATCCATTGAAGCTAGAGCTCACACTGGGTCTTGTGCAACCCAAACCACAGTAAAGATATAAATAATAGAGATAAAAATGTTCCATACAACTTCTCTTGAATCCTTTACTGCAATGCAGAGTGTAATCCTGGCCCAGCTGGAACCACCACCAGTATCTGCAATCTGTGCAAATTGAACAAGATTCCAATCATCAATTTTATTACAGGTTTGCTGTTCCATGCACATTAAAGTGCAGTTAATATGGGAAGTATGTAGACTTGATTTTCATGAGTATAATGAGTATAATGAATATGAGTATAATAGGCTTTAGTATACATTTCCTAAATAGTCTTTGATTGTTCAGAGCCTTTCTTCTTTCTTCCTTTTTTCTTTCATTAAAACTAAAATATTTTCTTGAAAATTTAATATGAAGATTTTTTTTTTCCTAGATTTTACTTTTTATAAGAAACCAATACGCCAAGTCTTTTTACATTGAGTTTCTCCAAAGAACACACGTATCTGAAAATAGTGCTTTGGGTACTTTTTATCATTTGTGTTCCTGACTTTCTGTGCACTCCCAACTAGTTTGGGCATCTCTAATTATTTTGTTAAATGAGCCAAGATACTCTATCAACAAGTATGCCGTTTTCCTTACAGTTACCTCTTTGTTTCATTCCAAAGTTATTTTTGGTTGAGAAATGTTTTCTTTTTTGCACTTATTCTAACTTACTACCCAGCACTTGGAAAATTGTAAATAGGAAGTACAAAACTTTCTGATATTGTTAAGATTTTACTTCTCTTTATGTTGCGCGTACCTCATTCAAATACAGTTCAATGGATGTCCATCTAGTAATGAAGATGTAGGGTTAGAAATGCTGTATTTCCAAAAAGCGTATTGCCTAGTGATTTTTTTTTTATCTGTTATGTCACACTATAAAATAGTGTGAAATAATATTTTATTAGGAGAAGTGTTGGAAATGAGTGGTGATTAGTTGGTATGTCTAGGGATTACTAACTCTGTACTTTGCTATAATAAAACAGTAGAAAATGTGCAGGATGAAAGGGAAGTAAACGTTTAAGGACAGGATGATTTAACTGAAACGGTATAAAACAATCTGTGCATAATAAAATACTGTCAGATTTTATTTTGAGTCTTCCCTGACTAACATAGTTTTCATCTTTTGGATCAATATGTGCATTTAAATTTAATTAAGGAAGTAGTCTATATGATCGTATGCATAATCAATACTCATCCAGTACTGGGCTCTCCTGTGAGGTTATTTAAGTGCTAATAGACTTTTGGAGTTGCATAGCATCAAACATACTTTTAGTCATTAACAAAAATAGTAAATTGTTTCTTTCAAGAAGGGTGGATCAATGATAAGATTGTTACAAAGTTATGATGAAAAACATCTGTAAATTTTTCAGAGCGGTTTTGAGTGTTGTGTTACAAAGTACACATTTGAAAAGATTTTTAAGATATTCCATCATTTTAGGAAATATGATATCACCTTTTACATGTATACATATATGCATGTGAGCATACTGTGTGTGTATTATATAGTTCGGAGAGTAATACTTGTCAACTTCTCCTTCTGGTTTTTATACACAATTTCCATCGATGTCAGCTGGAGATGGATTTGTAAATATAAAGTGCATTAACTCTGCATATGGAAGAAGGCAGATATAGTAAATTTTGTTTCTCTATTGCTTCCCATTGTAAGCTTATTATACTAGTAATAGAAACAAATATGGTATGGTAAAAACTTGGTTCTGAGCTGTTCTGAGCTTCATGTATGTATATTGAAAAATATCTTCACTGAACTTAATTATGCTCCTGATTTAGAAAAAGCTTGAGGTCATTCTGTAGTCTCTCTGCCTTGGACAGTAATTTCACCAGATTTCACAAGCTGAGATGCATTTGATAAGTAGTGTGCTTGGACAGGCATCCTCAAGGAAGAACACAGCTGCTTTGAGATGCTGGCAATTCAGTGTGTCGTGCCCTTCTGAATCGACAGGCAGCATGGCATCAGGAGATGCAGTGCTTCTGGAGTCGAGCTTTTTTTGAAGTCGAGCTTTTTAATTTGGATAAGAGGACTGACAGTAACAAGCATTTTAGTAAAGTGCTTAAGTGCATCATCTAAGCTCGCAAGTGGGTTGATTGCTACTACAGTTTTCTGCAATATATATATATATTTGCTGTTGTTGTTGGCTTTCTTTCCTGCTCTGTTCATTATGTAAGTGACTGGCATGTTGTGTTTTGTTTCTTTTTTCTTTTTGTTTTTTGAGGGGGAGGGGTGTTGGACTCAATGATCTCTCGAGGTCCCTTCCAACCCCTACAATTCTGTGATTTTTTCCTCCCTTTGGCTCTCCTCTTCCTGTCCTACTGTTCTATTCCTGGTCTGCCCACCTCCCAGGGATATATCAGCTCCTTCAAGAAATTCTATTTCATGTTAAGCGGTAGGCTATATCCTGCTTGATTTAGGGGGTGTTCATCAGTTGTTCTTACAGCAGTGTTATTGAAGCAGAGATACTTAGAATGAAGTTGTCTGTAATTCGCTAGTTCATCATGTAACTATGGTTGTGTTCATTGGCCTAGAGATAAACTTCCTTGAAGTCTACTACGCCAAGAGTGTTTATGGAGAGCGGGACGCTTCAGTGCTGCTGAGCTCAACTGGCATTAACCTTGTTTCTGAATATTCTGCTTTTGCCTCATAGGTTTACATAGTATGTCTGGCACATAGATCCTGGAAGTGCCTCTGTGTGTAGTTTTGTCTGCAAAGCACATGGCACAGAATTGCTGTGCAGAGAACCATGTCAATCATTCCTCTGAATAGCAGCACTTGGAGGACTGTGCTCCCTCTGCGGAGCAGCTCAGAACTTTTCACCATGAAGTGGCTGTCTTGCAAGTCACATTTCCCCATGGATTTCTCTGCTGTCAAGGTTTTTATTCTATTTCAGTTCTGTTTTTTTGTCTGTAGACATTTGTTCCATATTTTTGTCTATAGAAGTTTGTCACCATCATGCTAGACAGTTGATAATACTTTGACAATTGTTACACCAGCGTTGATCGAAATCATACCACGCTGATGTAGGCTATTGTATCATCATGGTGTGCTATTTCACATATGCTATTTGGTCCCAACCAATACTTGAGTAAAGTACTTCAAGGAAGTTGTTTCAACACCCCCAGTGCTTCGGAGCCACAGAAGCAAGCAACTTGGTCCAGCTCCTACTCTACAGTATAGTGAAGAGATCAAAGCTGACATTCCAAATAGATAACCTAATGCTGTGCTAGTGTGGTGAGGCGCAATAATGTCTTGTGATCATGGGCATTATTACTTCTAAGATGTTTCCTTGCTGAGATCCCTGCATGCAAACTTTGTAGCTACGCCCTCTGTCTATTTCTTTGCTTGTGCTCAAGAACATAACAGTCATTGCTCACTGAAACATTTCAATTTGTCACTGCATGCTCTGAAGTAGCTTCTTCTCAAGTATACACAGAAACTCAAACTGACTTTTATATGAAACAGTTTATAAAGTGCCTGTTTGCATTGTTAGCTGTATTGCCTGCTAAGAAGATAAACACCCCATTTTCCTTGTTGCTGTGCTAACATAGGCTTTGCTTCCAGAAAGGACTTGCCGTGTGTCAGTAGGTTATTTTTTTTAGTTTTCTTGCTCTTTCTGTTGTCTCTTGGGCTCTTTGCTCTCTGTACCAATTCTTGTATGTTTTATTACTGGCTTTTTCTTCTCTCTCAGCAGTGTTAAGTATCCAAATGTTCTGACTGTGCTTCAGGTTCTGATGTCTTGAGAAAAACATTTGTTGCACATTTTGCTGAATAAACTAAGCATACATTTCAAAGGGAACCTTGCTGTGGTAAAATAGCTAATTACAACTTACTTTATATTTGACCTTCTGCATTTTACATTATAACATGGTAATTAGAAACAATCCTTACTTATAAGGGGGATTTTTTTTTTTTTTTGAGAAAATTAGCTCTCATTTTCACTATAAATACAGGAGTGTCTCTGCTAGATTAGGTAAGAGTAATTATGTTTTCCATTCTCTTGTAATCGACCCGCAAATGGTAGTTAACAGTTTGCAGCTTTATCAGAAGTTGTTGATCCCTCCTTGCACCGAGTCTTTGTAACTGTAGCACAAACTTCTATGTTGTGAGGAGCACTTTGTGCAAAGGCGTGAGGAGAATATGTTGGCAATATCTTGGTTAACCAAGAACATCCTTAGCTTCTTGATTGCAGGAAACTTTTCAGCAGGTCAGAATGGTCAGGTAGACCATTCCATCAGCTGGAATGGTTTTCAGTATGAAAAACTAACAGTGATTGTAACTAAAAGCTGTGAGGATATTGTGGTTTGAGCCAGCAGGCCTTAAAACACCACACAGCCTTTCGCTCCCCCCTCCCCCCCCCTCCTGCCAGCTGGAATGGGGGAGAGAATCAAGAAATAAAGGTAGAACTCGTGAGTTGAGATAAAACTATTCACTAACAGAAAAGGAAAATAGAGTAAAATAACAGTAATGGTAATTATATACAAAACAAATGATGTACAAAGCAACTGCTTACCCTCCACTGAGCAATGCCCAGCCAATCCCCGAGCAGTGGTACCTCCCAGCTCCCTGTGTTCCCCCCAGCCCCTTCGCTGGCAGAGACGCAAGGGGCTGAGAAACTGAAAATGTTCTTGACTCTGTTCAATGCTGCTGGGTGTTATCAGCTTTGTTTTTCCTCTAGAACCAAAACACAGCTTTGTACCAGACTTGGAGAGAAAGCTTCAGTTAGAAACTAAGACAGAGGGTCATTCCTATTGGCTTCCTGTCTTCTTCCTTAAATCAGAAGGGTGAATTTCTAGTAACGTGACAGTCTTTTCACGATACCATAACTTTCCTGCATTGGTCAAAGTTAACAATGGCTTAGTCCCTTATTACCCCTAACCCCATAAACATTTTTTGTTCAAATCCCTGTTTATACTCAAGTTTCCATTGCTCTCCCACACAGCTCTCTCTTCAGCTTTCCTGCCCACCTATTCACAGAATTACTTTAATTTCAGCCTGCTCATGTGTGGGCTTACTTACCAGTTCTCCTTGCTTAATGTGTTCCCTTTCTAAGGCCAGTAGGAAAGACTGACTTGATTCAAACACCTTACTTTGCTGTCCGTCAGTATTACAAAGGCAGTAGCAGGGCACATAGATTTGTCTTGGCTTAACCTGTGAGGTTAAATTACAGGTTGAATTCACCTGTAAGTCTGAGGCTACTTTACAGTCTGCCAAGGATGAGGCAGGTCAAAATACACATCGCAGGCAGAAGTCGGCAGAGGACCAATTTCATAGAACAGACATGCATTCAGGAAACCATTACAAGTTCTCCTTTTAAACTTTACTGGAAAATAATGTAGACAGAGCTAATAGTCTTGTACACATTGTGCACTATTTGGTCTTTGTGGCATGCAGAAAGATATAGGTTGTCTTTTTAAACTGCATGAATTTAGACATTAAAGGGTCAATAATTTATTAACTGTGGTACAAGATAGAAATTCCAGGTGAACAAATACATGAGTAGCTTTTTTTTCCTATCTTGAATTAATCCTGTGTGTATTCGGCAATTTATGCATAAAGGAGTGACATGACAATAGTAATTTACAGACCAAGATATTTGCTGCTATTTGAGGAAGACCAGAGTAGTGGATATTTTTTTGCATGTCTTGATTCCATTCAGAGACTTGTATGAAGGTGGGAGGTAATCCAGGCCACCAGGCTATAGCACTTGAATTTTGGATGAAAGCATGCATACCTTGTACTGTAAACTGCAGGTAACGTGTTTAAAACTGTTTATAGGAACATAAAATAATTGCCTTAGTGAATCTGAACTTCTTAGTACATAATTTTCTCAGTTTAATATGAACATCAAAGTTTAAAGAAAACTATTTCCTAATTATTCCTTATTACTATGTTTTTCTGGTTTCTATTGAAAACACAATGCTTTAAAAATGTATTTTTATCATTAATACATTAGCATAATGATACATGCGTAGAACAGCATCCTTATTTTAAAAAATTAGGTACTCTTAAAACTAAATTTTAGTATTTTTGCCTAATGTTTTGTGCCTACTTAAGATAAATTTTACCTTACTACAGTATACAAATTCTGAGGTGCCTATTTAAAATCCATCTTCATATGACAGGAAAATGTATAATACTCTTCAGGTGCTTCACAGCCACAGCAGATAGGTCTGTAAATATGCTTTTGAGAGGGAGGGACTTCAGAATGTTCTTCTCGTTGACCTCAGTCACACGATCTAACAACAGGGCCAGGTGTCATACCCTGAGTTGGAAGGGACCTACAAGAATCATTGAGCCCAACTCCTTTGGTGTGGAGACAAAGTGTGGTGGACAAAGTACATGAATCAGTGGAACAGAGGACTTCAAGGATGGTTTCCATTGAGAATATCTCAATTTCTAGATATTGACTAATTCTGAGAGGAGACTGGTACTGCCTTCCAGCTTGCTTATAGCCTGGAAATCAAGAATGAGAAACTTCTCTTGCTGTGATTCTTTTTTCTTTGGATTGTAATTAAAATACTTTTATTTTTTCTCTGATTTACAAAAGAAAAAAAAGAAGCAGAATGCCTTCTAATTCATTCAAAAGGGAAGAGAAAAGATTATACTTGGCAAGTCATTTGTGTTTTGTTTTTGTTTTTGCTTTTAACAAGTGCATCAAAAGATGTCAACTATTTAATTTAATAAGGATTCACATACCTTCCAGCTGTTCTAGAGCAGTGTCTAAATATTTGATTTGAAAACAATACGTGTACCTAAACTGCAACACAGTGCAGTCATAAGCACCCAGCTATCCAGAGAGATCTGAGTCTGTCTGTGCTAATTAGAGTGTTTGCAGATGAAGCTTCTGTAGGGGGAGCTTCAGTTAATAAAAGATCTAGCACTTGGTAAGAGAATGTGAGACAGAGAAGTCTACCAGACTGAAAGGAAAGTATGTACATTTACTGTAACAAGTTAAATAGGTGTCCTAGCACTATTTTTGCTTTTTATAGTGAAATACAATATATTCTGTAGTGTGTTATTATTACAAAAATGATATTTTAATGCTGTCCTTAGAATATAGTTGGCTATAAATCTCTTTAAGTAAGGGCAGCATTAAAACTATGCAGCATTAAAATAGTTGCCTATGACCTCAATTTAATTAAAATATATGAAAGAATTAATCTTAACATGAAATTATATTTAAAAATAAGTTCTTTGTGTTTTCACGTACATTAAAGGTAAATTGATGATTCAGGCTACAGAATTTTAACTTGTGGGCTTACTTGCAACCGACAGCAATTCTACTGTTGTTTGCTCAGAGACCTATTCTTTTGCTTTTAGAGCTATGAAAATACTGGGATTGTGCTGAGAAATATAGACACATTCCTTCCCCTTCATCTCTTTTATTACATAGTTTTCAAGAGCAAATTTTGTGAAATAGATGTCTGGTTTCACCTCAGAGTTATTAGTATTTCCTTGTCCTCATACATAAGATTTTCATTCTTTTCTTTAAAGAAAAGCTCTCAGGGACAGGTGGCAAACTGTCTAAACCCATGGCAGGAAAAATAGTGGAACATTTCTATTTATAGATTAATGTCATTTTTTTAATATCAAATGTGTTCTAGTTTTGACAAATGCTATTACTTTGTAAATGAATGGAAAAAAATAGATGATGTTAAACACTAAAGGATGTAAAAGACAAGTAGCTAGATTGTAAGAAAATTGAAAATCTTTTATGTTACAAATTTCTTAATGTGATATGGTTAACATATTTTATAGCAGGTATTTTTTAGAAAGCTTGCTTAAATTCCTGTTTTGTTTATTTCTATATCTGATCAACAAAATTGGAAAGTTAAAAGTTGGGGGAGTAGTCATGTTTTCAAGGTAGACATTGAATCATTTCTAATGCATGAATGTTATCCCATACTCATGAGCTGGTAGTGCTACAGTCTAGCAAATTTTCACTGTGCTACACAGTACTTTCCTTTAGTGACAAGGCAGAATTTTATCCTCAGAGTTGTCTTGCGGGCACTTCCAACTGAAAGCATTTCTCACTGTTCTTAATAATCTGATAGAACTGCTTACAGAATTATTGTAGTCAGGAATAGGTACCTGCATAGCAGGGTCCTGTGTTTATGCAGAGCGTCTGAACAGTCGTGTTAGAATACACTACTTAGGTTTGCATTAGAAGATTTTGCCTTTAAAGCAAACTAATGAGTGACATTTTAATTGAATTCAAGACATTAATTGAGACATCAAGCTTGTGCTGAAGCATCCGATCCGTACCTGCTGCTATGCATAAAGATATGCAGTACTGAGTACTGTTAGGGTTATTCAAAAACTTGTTTTCAAGGCAGTTAATCTTTAACATATACTTGTAGTTATGAAGCTCTGGGACGTTGCAGGCTCCAATCATTACAAAATGGATGAAGTTAACGTACAGCTGTCTGAGACTGGCAGTGTACGTACTTGTGAAATGGCTCATGCATGAAATAAAAGCACTTTCACACCAACATAAAATGTTGCTATTGAATTCTTCCTGTCTCCAGCAAGCATTTCCAGTTTTAGTGTTTCCTTCCTCTCATTTTGAATTAAGTCCCCTCTTGTTTTTTCTTCTTTTATATGAAGTCTTGTAGTTCTGTTCCTTTTTTTTCTGTTGCCTCTCAAAAGAAACATGCAACCATTTTCCACGTTACTTCTCTTCTTACATGTCCAGCAAAGTGAACTTTCTAAAGATACTAACGTGTTCCATGGATAAAATATGCTCAGTCAAAGCTAGTAGTATGTGAATCACTGATTCTGTTCTGCACTTTTAAATTGAAACAACTGTAGTTGTTTTTTTCTTTTTATTATTATCCTTTCAGCAAGGTAAATGCCTGTTTTCACAAGAGCTTTTTCAAATATGTACTTTCAGGACATCAAAATTACTATATCGCAGAGTCCTGTGTGTACATTTTAGTCCAATGCATATAATTTTCTACCTGAAACTTTTATCTCTCTATATTTTTTTTTAATCTAGGACTTGCAATATTTGTCTGGGACAAATGCCTGGGACATTTTTGAAAATCAAGATCTTCCAAATAAGCTGTTATGTGCCCAGAAAAGTAACATATACTCAGTAGGTGCTAGATGATACAGTTGACATTAATCACCCTAATCACGCATGTGCAGTAAGTCTGGTCAGTAGTAAATATCGGTCATTTTTTTGTGTGCCCCATTCTGACTGAAAAATGTGGTGGCCATACTAATAAGGAGGGTATGCCTTGGACAGTCACTATATAAAGTTGCTTTCTATTATCATCAGCAGTTTAATATCTCTATAGATGCTCTTTTTGGATTCCAAATTGAATCTAATCTCAGTATCTCCAGTTGTCTTTATTCAGATGATTGTTAATACATTAGTGCAAATTTGAGTAGCTTTCTAATTCATTGAGTTGTTGATTTGACATATTTCAAATTCTGATTATTTAGACCTGATAAGTTTAGAAAGTTATCATAATTTAGGAGCCTGGTATTTTTTTTTTTGGTTTTGATTGAACTTATGGTGTCCCAGTGGACATTCAATGGGAGGGCTAGGGGGTGGTACTCCTGAATGTACGGGCTTTGTATTTCCATTTCTCTCTCTCCCACCTACCCTCCCTTGCCCCCAGTCTCTCCCCCTTGGTCCCTTTCTCCTCACCCACCCACCTCTTTTCTATGAAGGAGAATCTTTATTTTTGTCTTTATTACAAGTAAATGGAGTATTATTACACGTAGAAGTAAAGACTTTTCTGTGCAGCACAGAGGTGCTCTTTTGTATCTCAGACCTTTGCAAGAAGTTAATTGCTTGTGTAACACACAACTATTCCATTGGTAGCAGAGTAATCGTTAGAACTTAGACTAGACTTGAACCAGTTTTATGATTCACTATCCAGGCATACTCCATCCCTTCCAAAAAGCTGTATGCCTTCAGGTGTGTGTTTTTGCTGCTGGGATTGAAAAGAGAGGAGCAAGGCTTGCTGGTGGTATGTTGCTGAAGCGTGCTGACTCTGCAACAGGCTGTGGACTTACTACAAGAAATTATTCTTGAAGAACTGGGAATTGACTGTGAAATCCCTGAGACTTTCCTGAAAGCACTAATCCTTGGGGGACTCTTCATAGCATGCTGCCTTACTGACCAAGTGCAGCAGTCAGATGTGGTATTTGCTCAGCAGTATTCATTAAGGGTATATATTTCATGCCAATCATTATTTACAGGTGAGTTCCTTAGTACACAAATTGGATGGTACCCAGCTGATAAATTTGCTGCCTTTGCATTTCTAAAATATCTTTACCTTGACCTTCTTCTGATAAGCTTTGTGAAAGCTATAGCCAAGTGCATATTTAGGCCACTTTTATCACTAGGAGAAACAGCTTTGAGTTGTAGGGGGACTTGAAGAGGTTTCTTTTTTTCTTTGTTTGCTTTGTTTTTATCTCTGTAGTCATGAATTCACTGTCCACTCTCCTGTATGGTAAAAGCTGAGTGGAGAATACATAAAATATCTGAGGCTCATGTTAATGCTGCAGGAATCCAATGTGAGGTTCAGCGTACAAGCTTGTTGGAACTGATGAATTACCTTGTCACAGAGATGTAGCTACCATTATGAAATCTCACTGTGTTTTTTTCTTCATAGAGATGTCACAGCGACTGAAGGACGATGTATGGCATGCTGTGTTACTGCCTTAGGACCAGAATGTGTTGTCTGGATGCTCTGGTGCAGCTGAGGGGTTTATATTACTATCTGCTGTCAGGGCACAAGGCAATCTTCTGGAGCACTGTGGGGCTGCAATGATGTGATTTCGAATGCAAGAGGACACTTTGTTTTTGCTAAAATTTCTGACATTTTACTGGGTGGTAATTCCTTATATGAAATAAATTGAATTGCATTTCCTACCACTGTTATGGGATAGCACAAAGCAATTTGAGACAGAGGGAGCTTACAAGCTTGTGGCCTCAAATGATAAAAGTGTGTCTTTAAACATGGGAGTTCTTTTAATGTGGGAGTGGACTGCGGTAAAGCTGAGACACTTCTGCTTAAATCTAGTGTGAATTTTGCTTTCTTGTTCAGTTTAGAGGATGATTATCTCTGAGTATCTCATGAAATGATTGATTTCATCCCTGTGACCATTTTGTGAGTTTTTGTTGAATTACAATTGTTATCTTTTTCACTTTTGCAGAGGAAGAACTAAGGTAACAGTAGTTTAAATAACCTGTGCAAGGCAAATCTGTATCAAAGCGGATGGCAGCAGCTGGCTGTCCTTAACCCAGGTGTCAGGACTGAGAGATGCTCTTTTTCTCCTAGCAGCAGAATGCTGCTGCTGAATTTCCTTTGAAACTGATGTGTGCTTTTAGAGCACTGAGCATTGAATAGATCACAGTCTAAGTTTAATTTGTGTGAATGCTGTATTTTAAGTGTTTGTATGAAAAGATAAGTTTTTAAGATATTCCGCTACTTAGGAATAATAATATTTAAAAAAGCAAAACTCTACAGATTAGCTTAACTTTCAGACATTCCATGCAGAACTTTTGAGGCTAACATCCCTTCCTCCATCTACACCCCACATTGTGATGTGGTCATGGTGTGTGGTGGCATCTAGTAAGAAACATCTGTTCTTTTGCTTTTGAGTAGTACTGCAGCTTGTTTCCAGCTTCCTTCTATGAAGGAATGGGGTTGAGGAGTCAAAGATGGGACAAGAACCAAAACAAGTAACGTGACTGCTGCCAGGGTCGTGGCAAAGGTCCAGTGATGAGGGTCTACAGCTCCCTGTGGCCTGCTGTTAGTATAATGATGTCTTTGGACAATTCTCTCTTCAAATATGTGCTTGACAAATAAGGTAAGAGAAGATATTCAGCAATGCACTGTCCGTTTGTCTCAGGTCTCCGAGACTGAAAGCATTCTGCTGTGTCACTTAGCTTGCCACACATCCTGTGGATATCATGAGAGGGAGATTGAAAACTGGCCTTTGACTTACTGGGTTACTAGGCTTAAAAAAGCTACACTGCAAAGCTGTGAGAAAACTGCAAGAAGGGGTGGTGAGATGTCTTGGTATGGACGAGGATCGTGAGCAGCTTGGTGACCAAGCAGGGTGCGGGCTGGCAGCACCTTGTCAGGAGGGCACTGCAGAGAGAAAGGCACCTTGGTAACTCCTGAGTCTATTCCATCTGTAACATAGCTATTTTTGGTTTTGTTTGTTTGTTTGTTTCTGTTTCTAATGCTACAAGCAAGACCAATAGTAATCTATATCTCAGTGTGACTGCCAGCAAACAGAAATCCCTCAGAGGTTGAGACTGAATTCTTATTATTTCAACCATTGTTCCTGCATAATTCTGCAGAAGATCGCAACAGAGCAGCAGATACCCTTGTGACCCTTGTTATTTACCCTTGTGGTATTTTTCCCTATGGTCTTCTCTTCTTCTTCTCCTTTTACAATAATGCCTTACCGCTGCCACACTTCTCCAAAAGAGAGCAAAGAGGCAGCAGGCTTACACCTGCCCTGTAGATACGCTTAGCTTATGCCGTGTTGTTTTAGTTAGTCATAAATTTTATGAGAATACTTGTGAGCTTACAGTTTTGCTTTGCTCATGGTAGATTTCAATACCTCACATTTCATACTGATTTGCCAGGAAAAATACTTGCAAGCTAACCTGCATTTGTCCAATATTTCTGCAATGCATTCATCAACTGCTGAATTTTCTCAAGCATGCCTGAGCACCTGGCATGGGGAAACACTTAACACAGCATACATACTGCCTAAATTGTCATATTTTGTGGTTTTATTTATTATTTTTATTTATTTTTTAAATAGAAGACATGGCATGCAGCTGCGACTTGAAAAATTTTTCTAGCAGGAGTACTTTGTGTATTGTTCTGCTGTGATATGCCATTGAATATCACAGACAACATAACAAAAATAAAAAGTGATAGTTTCAGGAAAAAATGATCATTTTAGAAAAAAGATTTGGACCAGAGGGTCTTTTTCACATTGACATGAGATGATATTTGAGGGATTTGGCTATTTTGTGTCTAGACATTCTCATGAGTAGTGGAAAAGTAGTTTTACTTTACATTAATGTTTTTGTTAAAAAATACAGACTTAACACCAGTGATTCTGAATTCAGACCAAAGGAAATTATAGATGTTCCTAAACAATGATAGCTAAAATACAGTGCTGTATATGAGCTTTCAGTTTGATAAATACTTACTTATGAGATCATAAATACTTGAGGTACAAAAGGTTAATGTAGTGTGAAAGGCTGTAAAACACAGCAAGCAACCTGCTAGATCATAATGATGCATTAGTACCTTTCAGTATGAATGCTAGTGGTTATAAAATCTTTGGGTTGAATTTATTCTGTAATACAAGAATGTAAAGCCAGAGTATCTTCACTGTGTAGCTGTACTTATCTTTTTACATTTATTTATCTCTGTCTTCCTCTCAGCAGAGGAAATCCTCTGCTTTTATAAGTGCACCCTGACTGAAAATGATAAACAGACAAAAAATACAAAGCAGACCTCTTTTTGGCTAATTTCATTTCTGAAGAGCATAGGTCGTAGATGTACCCTGTGTGCTCAAAGTAAATAATGAAGTAATACTTGGTGATTTTTTGACTTCTGCATATTAATAGATTTCCATGGGATGAAGTAAGTAATGCATAAAAACCCAAAAATGATATAAATTCTGTAAAGCTGAATTTTACCTGAAATTTATCTTTGAGGAGAAAGAGAAATACAGTGCTGAATTGACAAAGTGAGCATTTACTTAAGGATAAAATTGACTTTTTCATAATAAACTATAGAATTTCTCAGTCTTAGAAGTCTGCTGCAGTGTAGAGTCATGTCCAATATGCTGATGCAGCTAATATTTTTCATTTAATATCTACCTCTCTGAAGTGTTAATTTTCATGCCTTGGTGATCATTGCTTTTTACTGAAGCAAATTACTTCCTCTTATTCCAATATCAGAGCTTATGACAGATTAGGATAATTTTACTGTAATTAATCTTTTGAGTCAGTTCCACTCTTTTCAATGAAGTGCCATGTCTTGGCTAAGCTAAATTGAAGTAGTTAATAAAACCTGAAATCAAATATGAAAAACTTCTATTTGCAGACTGTTGGTACTTGCTGTCAGGTTTCTCTGCTGTCTGGTAACAAAAGAAGTATTTTACTTTCAATTTATTCTCTCAATGGAGTACACCTGTATCTGGAGGACATGTAATAGTTTTGGGGAATTAAATGAGGTGAATGTCTACAAGAAAATATTTGATATAGATACATCCATCTCCTATTGCAGAAGCCTGTTCTTGCTAAGATATAATTAAAAAGTTGACAGTGTTTGGATTGTACAAATATACCTCTAGTCAATCTCTGTAGACTTTTTTTTTTTAAATTTAAGACCACATTTAAACTTGCAAAGAACACTGCTAGCAGTTTCTGCTCTGATGGAATTAGTGCAGTAGAATGTACTCTTTAACAAATCGCTCTGAGTGAGAGAATAGAAGCATGCATCTTGTAAAAGCCTTCATAACATCTCTGAAAGTAATGTATTTCTTAATAAATTTTGAGGAGGTTTATTTGATTTTTAGACAATTAGTCAAGCTAGAAATCCGAATAACAAAATCCTAGTGGACCACTCTGTCTAGTTGTGGATATGTGACTCAAATTGTCAAATGCTGCTTCATATAACAAAATACAGGGTTTTGATGATAGCACAAAAAATTGCCTATAACGAAACAAAAGTTGCTTGTAGTTGTATGTTAGATTATGAGGTTTTCTGTATCACGATTCTGGGCACAAAGCTGGTTTGTTTCTTTCGTTTGTTTGTTTTTGTTATACGAGCCTGTGTTAGATTATAGCAGCCATAGCTGTTCAGTCATTCTGGTTGACTAGGTGTACATTTCAACAGTGCCTCTTCCTTTACTTTCAAATTAAACATCCTCCTCATGCTACAGTAATTGTGGATGTTCTTAATAGAATTGCATGGGGGAACTTAATTAACCTTTTATTTTTTTCTAAAGAAATTTTTTAAAAAATCAGTGGTGTGGTTTCTAATTTAATGCATGTGCCTCACAATGTCTATTAGAGGCTCTTCACATGAGTAAGTCAGGTGAAACAGAACTGCTCATCTTTAGCTCACAATTCATTTTCCTTTAGCTGAAATGTTCACTTGAAACTCTAATTGGGGAAGAGAAAGATTTCTGAGTACATGCATTAATAAATATATATTCTTCATGAATTTTTATAATCTCATAACTGCAGTCATTAAAACATATTGGATGGTTATGCAAATAACAAGGAATTTCAAGTTGTACCTACTATTTGTGAGTCTTGTATTTGATCTACTTTTCTTGCTTTTGCTCTTGTAAATAATAATATGTTAAATGCTTGTAATCTTTTTCTACAGCTATCGAGAGGTCAGGAATTATTTTTTTGGAGCAGATTATCTCATTACTGTGAGGGAAATGGGCAGACAGTAAAGGTTATAACTTACAACTTTAGTTGTAAATTTATTTTCAGAAGACCAACAAAATAATTTTGACAGTACTTCCTTCAGAAGTTAGAAAATGATAAAAAATGTAAATACATTTCATGCAATATTTCTATAAGCTCTTCTGTTATCTTATTTGGATTGAGTCAGTTTAAGTATTCTCAGTGTATCATATTTCTAGATGAGATTTATTCCCAGTAGCTGTTAATTATTGCCATAACTTACTCTCAATTCAGTGGCTAAATTCTCATCACAAAAAGAAGATTCTTAGTTCATCTGTCAATTTATTTAAAAAAAAAGAAAAGGAAAAAAAAAAAGAAAACCACCTTCCCTCGTTCCAGGTGAACTATATAATACAGTATAAGCTTGGTTGCCAAACTGAATTACCAGGCCATTTTCTCCGTAAAAAGCAGTAAATGCAGTATGAGAACAAAATAGGATGAAAATTCCATGGCTAGAAAAGAACAAAAAAGAGCCATTAAATGATATATTTTAAATATAATTTAGATTATCAAATATTTTCTATAGCAGCATTGAAGTGTACTTGGACGTCCCAAAAATCACTGAAGTAAATGTGAGAAACCAGGGCTGTTATCACTGAAGCTGGTGTCTGATAACATGACTGTGTGATGGGCATCATGTATTCTGTTTTTAGTCTTAATTTGTTTTCCGTTCTTTTTTTTCAATTAGCAGGAAATAATAAAGCAGAATTCGGTTGTAGTTCAAGGAATCAGGTGAGCATTACTGCTTACAGTTAATATTGCTTGATCCAAAGTGCGTGTAAAGAACTTAAATCATGTTACACAGGGCCAAGAGAAATGGTGGAAAGGACATCGTAATGTAGAAACTGTGAACTAGAAGATGGTGCAGTAATCATGGCTGAACAAAAAAAAAACAGATTTGCATAGTATATATGATATATGTATTGCATGATATGTTTATTGATTCACATAGTTATACCGCTGTACTGTATGTTTTATATATGTGTGTATATATATACATAGAGAGCATGAGAGAGTAATATAGGAACTTTAGTTATACAAGTGGGATTTAATGGGTAAAGCAGTGTAACTATGGAAGTCAATGTACACTGAGGAAAATGATTATGTTGGAGTGTCTTTCTGTTGCATATTAATCCATCCTTTCTGAAGAGTGTCCTGTTTATTTGGGTTACAGCCATCAGGTGCTGGGTGTTGTAGAACAGTGATGATGTGCAGTCCTTGTTTGCTGGTGGTATGTTTACGTAGTATTTATTCTCCTGCAATCTTGAGCAAAGGTGAAGGCTTGTGTTTTTCTGTGTTCTAAGAGCTTAAACTATATGTAGCACAAAAATAAATCAGAAATAGATAAATTGTAACTGTATCAGAACTTCAGCACGGATATACAGTATATTTCAAGAGGTAATTCTGCTGTATTTGAGAAAGGTCACAGTACTTATTTGAGGTAATGGAGGGGACGGAGCAGAGGGGAGTTGGAAATTTGCTGAATAGTTGTCTTTTTAGAGGATTTCTTGCATCTTTTGAAGTAACTGATGTCAGATACTGGGTCAGGATGACCATTTGCATGATTGCATTTGTCAAGCCTGGTATTTGAAAGAATATTTTTTCAAAAGAAATTCAAAAGAATTAGTTCTGAAAATAGTCTGTGTAGAGAATGCAAGATAGGCCCAAATAACTGCAATGTGCAACCAGAACTGTCACTAATATTTTAATAATTTCTTGTTGTGTGGGTTGTTTCATATTAGTAAAAACTAAACTGAATTTTTACTCACTTGTTCAGACTGAAGTTCTGTTTGTAATGTAGTTTCAAAATTGATAATTATTGTATTGCATGTTTAGCACACCACTGATGGCAGTAGCAAGTATTTTGTTCACTTACTAAAATAGTTATTTCAGAGCTGATGTGGCCTAGAGACTACATGTGTTCTTCTGCTTTATATGTATCCTCAACAGATTTGTGAATTTGGGCAGAATTCTCAATACCACAAGGTTGGACAGGTGCAAATGAGGAATAATCAACCCAGAACTGGACAAAGCACTGCAGATGTGGTCTCAGCATTTGCTGAGCAGAGGGGAAGAATTACGTCCTTGGGCCTGCTGGTGGTGCTCCTAATGCAGCTCATGATGCCGGTGGCCTCTTCTACACAAGGGCACATGGCTGAGTTATATTCCAGTTGCCTTCCAGAGACCCCACATCTTTTTCTATACAGCTGCATTTCAGCCAGTCCCCAGCCTGCTCTGATGCATGTGATTCTTCCTGCCCAGATGCAGGACTTTGCATTTCCTTGTGCTGAACTTCATGAGGCTTTTCTTGGCGCATTTCTGCAGTCTATCAAGGTCTCCCTAAACGTCAGTGCAATCCTATGGTATATCACCCATTCCTCCCAGGTTTGTATCATCACTGACGATTCTGTCTGAACATCAGAAAACACTTTTTTTTTTTTTTTTTTAACTTGGGGGGTGCCTGCTGAACCCNTTTTTTTTTTTTTGAACTGTGAGTGTGACTGCTGAACACTGTCACAGGTTGGTCAGAGAAGTACTTTCCCATCTTTGAGATATTCAAAAGCCCCCCCTGGACACTGGCCTGGGCAACCTGCTCTGGGTGGCCCTCCTTGAGCACAGAGATGGAGCAGATGGCCTCCAGAGGTCCCTTCCAACCTCCGCCATTCTGTGATTCTGTGTCTGCAAACAACGTTGTTAAACTGAGTTCCGTTTGTGAGATTAAAAAGATGAAATTCCTCTGTAATAATAGCTGAGAGAGCACAGATATAACATTCTGTACTGATTTCTATAAATAGCAAAACTGTTTGAGACTATTATGGCTGATGGTTTCTCTGTACGTATGTTAGATGAAAATACTTTTTGGTTGCAACATGCGAGAGAGAACATATGAGAGAACCAAACAAAACCAATAAGAAATCCAGCTATATTTTCAAGGAATGTCCATAAACTCTAGGACTTATATGCTTAAAAAATTACTATCCTGCCTCGCAATAGAACTGTCATTTGTTAACTTGGTGTATGATATCTCTGCATAAAAAGATAAATGCAACTTAGAAAGTGGCTTTTTTGTGATGTGGGAAACCCTCAAATTCTGCTGGGCTATTTGGAGGGCTGAAGAATTGACTCCTTGGGCAAAAACATGCAAGTGAGCAAATGGAAAGTCGCAGCAGGAATTCAGGAATAGGTTGAGGGGTCAAACAATGAACAGCTTTTATCATGTTGTCACATTTTCTTTCTTTTCATGAGCTTGCACTGTAGCAATCAGCCATTCTCTCACAGTGTGAAACTCTATTCTCACAAGTTCACTCAGCAGTTGGTTGTGTCAACACAACTCTTACAAAAAGGGACTTCACATGCATAACATAAGTCTAGTTCAGGGAAGAAATTCAGAAAATAGATTACATTGATTCCAGCTGAGGGTAAACATTGCTTTCTAAACAACTCCTTGTAGCCAAATCTGCAAATGTTCTAAGTAAAGACACTTCATGTCTTTGTTTGAAAGAAAATAATGTCTTTTGGAGCTGTGCAAGATAGTATTTCTATAATGATTTTCCATTTGGACAAATATTGTTCAAATGTTCCAGCTTTGCTAGAATAGGACCATGACTTTGTACAAGCTAGTGTCACCAACTTTAAAAGACATCTTTTCCAGAGTCTGTTGCTATAAGAAAAAAATAATGAGCTTATTGTAGCTCTGCAACCTTTTATAACATTGTGGGATAATACTTCTAAGAATTTTTAAGCTAATTTAAATATTTAAGAAAGCAATCTCATTCTATTACATAATACTGATGCATGAGTGAATGACCACACATGAAAGTACAGTCACCCTTCTGTGCATTTTGTTTCATGAATAATTACATAATGTATTAAGGTAATAACCAAGGTGGAGATGAAAACTTACTTAGGGAGTATTTAGTATCCTATTAGTACTGCCTGAGGACGCTTCTCCTCACATTTTTTATACAGTTTATCCATGTAACTGTAATCCCTGAGGTCTTTGTGGCTTCAGAAAGTGTCCAGTTCCTAACTTCTTTAAGTCTGCTGAAGGCTTTGTTGCTATGAAAGGGAATAAGCCTGTCCTCCAGCATTTTCTTGCCCACCATCAATTGTGAGTTGGATCAGCTCACTAACTAGTTTTATGAAGTGTTAATTTTGACTTGGATCAACAGGTCTGGCCCAACACTTTATACAAGCCATAGAACACAGAGAAGGGAGATGGGAGGGGCCTGAATCCCCAGGTGGTGTTAAAGGCAAAACTGCTTCAGCTGGCCATGAAACCACACTCTTTGCCTTCTGTTTCTTCTTAGGCAGACAACAGGAAACAAACTCAATTGTGAGAGAAACAAGAGGTGAATTTAGGTCATAATTTGTGTGTGAAAATGACATGAGCTTCCATTCAAATGATAAAAACTTTTAATCAACTCTAATCAAGATTTCTCTGTTAACTTTCACGATGTTGTTTTCATACATTTTCATTTGTTGTCTGTCTGAATTTTACATGAGTCTTTCAAGTATTGAAACAAAATTATTTTTAAAAACTTCATTCCCGCTATTGAAGTTCTTTGAAAGAGCTACAAGAATTACATCAGAAATAGTGGTATTATGACTGAGAGGTGAAAGAGAAATAACAGAGTTAGTTGAAGGTTTCTTTATGTCTATGTAGTGTTGTTTAAGACATTTACTTTGCATTGAATTAATTAGTTTGTCCTTTGACCAATAAAATGTTTCCCAGTGTTGTCCATTTCATTTTTTTAAAAGGGTAAAACCAAGGAATTTCTTTGTAAATTATCCTGTAACAGAGTCACAACAATTTAGTTTTTGTAGATGTATAATGAACTTCTAAAAATGTCCTTAGAGTGTACTTCATTGGCTACCGGATACAGGATGCAGCTGATAAAAATGGCTTTGTTAATTGCTGTTGTTGTGATATTCATGAATATGATGTATTTCCTGCTAGATATAAGGAGGAAATTCTTCACTGTGAGGGTGGTGAGACACTGGAACAGGTTGCCCAGGGAAGTTGTGGATGCCCCCTCCCTGGAAGTATTCAAAGCCAGGCTGGATGGGGCTTTGGGCAACCTGGTCTAGTGGGAGGTGTCCTTGCCCGTGGCAGGGGGGTTGGAACAAGGTGATCTCTAAGGTCCCTTCCAACGTGAACCATTCTATGATTCTATGATCAGTAGGCAGTCAGAAGTAGTTACTGATACAAACAATACATAACTGCATTAAAGCAACCTACCATGATTCCTTCTCCCATTCCAAGCTATTGATGTCAACTCGATGTCCTTAACGGAACTCGACAACCCCTTAGTTACTCATAGCTCTAGTAAAATCGATCATAAATGTTCTTTCAAAAATTGTATCTACTCCTTATAGCAGCAAATTTTGTCTAAGTTTTACACATTCAGAGTCCAAAACACTTATGGATTCCAGTGATTCCCCTTCAAACATGATTGTTATGCTATTCCCCAATATTCTTCCAAGTATTTTAGAAGAAAAATGATGACCCCGCAATGTGGACATCAAGCACTATGTAAGGAATATACTCCTTATTGTTAAGGAAGATAGATTGGGGAAATAATTAATGTAGCCAAGTAATTAATAACTCTTTGGTTCCCCTGCAATACCAGAAGCTATGTTATTGCTCCTATCTGTCTTCAAAATTAATGATCTCTTATATATGCTCCTGGCTTTCTATGCATAAGCTATCACAATAATAGCAGTCCTTTCTTGGAGCCTGTGGTATCAGCATCCAGAATGCATCCATCTAGAAATGAAATAAATAATCTGTACTTCTGTTGAGTCCTTAAGCTGGAACAATAACCTACACACTGGGGCCCCAAAGCATATTCAAGAGTAGAACAACAGAAACTGCTGAAACAAAGCACAAAATTATTTAGGTATTTTTTCACTTGATTGTAAATTGGAATAAGGGATTCTACCGGAGTATATTTTTGTGTTGCACTGTTTCTGAAACAACTGTCCCTATCAGAGGCAACCACCATATACTGTCTTCTTAGTAGTAAACTATATTCATCCAACTGATCAAGGAGCTCTAGCATAAAATATTCTAAAGAAGAGGCCTTATACTGGATGCAGCATTGAAACACAGGGAATGTAAATTAGCAGGGGGGACCTATTCTGGTTCCATAGGTCTGTGGGAAAAGAAAGGTGGATTTCCTTATCTGATACAAAGCTTAATAGAAATAAGACAAATACTTTGAGGTTGTTAGAATTTTGGACTATCTCCTATGGAAGAACAGCTGCTTTTTCTTGCCTTTGTTTCTGAATGCCATTCTGCATGAAGCAATTGCTATCTTGTGAAGCACAATTTTATAAAGAAATCTCTTCTGCATTTACAAAGCGTTAGAGCTTGCTGGTCTTCAGCTTCAATCACTTGGGTCACCAAAACACTGTGGCTTGAAAGCTAAGAGTGTGCCTCACATTTTATCTCAACTTCAAAACAAATTTTATTAAGAACACTAGAAACGGGATGGAAGAACTGCACTTATGCAGTAATACACTGGACAGCAATCAGTCTGATTGCTTACTGCTCTAGAGTCGGGACAAGACAGCCTCACAGAACAGGGACTTCGCTACTTTGTTTATTTCTCTTCATAGCTGTCAAAGTAATGGTTTTGATTTGTTTTTATGTGGTGCTTTGGATAGTCAGGTGCTTTTGTGAAAGAAAATAGGAACGTTATACCTTTTGCAATCTGGGAAGTTGAATGAAAATAATAGGAATGGTGGAATTATTTTATTGAGTATAAAGTTGGAGTGACATTCTCACACAGCAGTAGAAAGGAATTTTACTACTGAAAACATGAGGGTCAGAGTTTACCCCACAGGTTTTAAGTGTCGGTGTCTCTAAAACCAAGCGTTCTCAGAGTAAAAAGTATTCACAGTTACACTGTAAATTTAGCAGTGTTGTCAAATGCACTCATGCTTATGTATTTCTTTGTGCATAATGACAAGTCTGCATCTACATTTACTTTTCATTAGATCAGCACAAAGAGCAATTCTCACTGCCTTCAGAAATGGAATACTAAGGGTGTATGTGGCATGAGTTGAATGCCTTGCATTATAAAATACTTAAATTTTTTGATCTTTAAAACTAGTTTGAAAAAATAATCTCACCATGTAATATCCTGGAAAAAAAAGAGACTCTATTGAACTGTAGTCATAAGAAAAGGATATCAGCAAAGAAATGTCCCTGATACTTTTCCTGGCAATGTTTATTCCACTAATGATAATAAGAAAGCACAATGATAAATTTATTTTCACGTGTACACCTTTATGTAAAAATTTAAGTACAAACATGTATCTGTTAATAAGTTTTTACCTGTATTGTTTTGCTTTCTGGGTAGCATATTCTGGGGCTGGAACTTTTCAGAATATATTTTTTTCGAAAACTGTGTGATTGATTAATCAATTTACATAAGAAAACAAGAAAGATACAAGCCTATCCACATTTGTCAATACACCATTGACAGTAAATTTGAGTAACAGTATTTTCAAAAAGACCCAAACTCAGTTTTAAATTATTTTTGCTCACTTCTATAACAGGATGGTAACTTTTCAGAATCTAGACACTTTTTAAATGGAAAATGTGCAATATTATCTAAGGAAGATGAAGATGATTTACTATGCATGATTTTTTTTTCCAGTTCTTTGTGCACATTCAGTATGGTTACATTTTTGCTCAGGATGCATATATTTTTTTTTTTTCTGCTGAACTTTTCTCGATTGCTTTTTTATCAGGTTTACAAATCAAATCAAACAGGTATATTGCAGAGCTCTCTGATATTATTTTCTGCGCTTATAGCACAATGTATTGAATTATGCTTGCTCATGTACTGCTGCTGCTATTCTCTCCAGATTGAGAGAGAATGACTGTGGGGGCTGTAAATTCACTTGGCTTCCAGCACTACTGGTTAAATCAAGAGCCCTATTCAGGCTAGAGAAGAGACAGAGCAAGTGTTCATTACACAAATCAATTTGGTCAAAAGTACAGCGCAGTGGGTACTCAACCATTGCTCACATAATATTGTCAACTTAATCAAATAATGCCTCAAAGACATTCACAAGCTCTTTCTCTCTGAGAAATAACTTGATTGGTGTAGCAGGAAAAAACAGGTGGCTATTTTGAGCATTTTTTTTCTTTTCATTTAGTGATATATATATTTTTAAATTCTATACAGCTTTATCTTTATATGGGTTTGTATACATATGAGAAACTCAGCATAGCACTAAGTTTGACGTGTATTTTTTTAAATAAAGTATTTTATTCTTTCTTCATTTCCTGTGAATATTTTATAGGTTTTTCTTACCAGAATTAGGCTGTTCTTACTCTAAACTTGTGAGTTTACAGAATATACAAACAATTTGTATTTATTTACAGATAATTGAAAAATGATCAAGACTTGGTAAAACTTTTGTAAGTTATTCTAAGCTAGCATGATTTTAGTATGACTAGGAAGAGATAGTAGGTTTAGGTCACTTTTACTGTTCATGTTCTGTATACTCGTAAAATGCTGAGATTGAGGCCAGCATTCGTTCTGCAGTGGCATGCAAACCACCCTTCTGTGACAGCATTTCATTGCATTTAAAGCGGAGTTCGAGGGTGAGAGATTTTGTCTACAACACCATAGTTTTCCAGAAAACAAAGAAGATTAGTCGATGAAAATGGACAGAAGGAAAATATAACACAATTCCAGTTTAAGAAACATAGGAGTGACTGTGTCTTCAATAATAGATGGAAGGATATACAGAAAGTATGTATTTGCTGGGAAGAAGATAATTGATTTTTCCGCTGGAATGGTGTACACAAGCCCCTCTCTGAATTCAGATCCGTTGACTGTCATGTTGTATTGCAGAGTGTCTTTGCCACAAGCTCTAGGGGTGGGAGATGATACCTCTGTGTCATGTCAGGAGCAGACTGCGAAATGGGTTTGTGCAAGAGCTGGAAGAAAGTTTAAAACATACATTTATTTATCTATTTATTTATTTTTACCCTAAAGAATGTATTTGTGAGAGAAATATATTGCAGGTTTGGGTTAATAACAAACAGGTCTGAGCTTTAAAAAAGAGATCTGAGGGTGGGATAATATTTTCTCTAAAAAAGATTTTTTAAAATTTTATTTTATCCAGAAGAACATCTTGTTTATCAGTTTTCTATATTTCTGGAAAGTTTTCTAATTTCTGGGAAAAAGCTGGAAAGTGAAGCCAAAAATAAGTCAAATTATAGCAGCTTTTTCTGACATTAGGAATTTGTAGTGCAAGTTGATCTTGAGGCAGCACACAGCTGTCGTATGTTAAAATGAGCATTTTCAACTACTTAAACTTGTAGAAACTTGTACCATAACTGGCACACCTTGCTTTTTGTTGCTCCTCAGTGAAAATAGGGGAGAATTGCTAACACTTGGATGGTAGTAGGAAAACTAGACTAGGCGCGTCCTCTTAAAATACAATGTGTTTTTAATTGATTTTAAGAACTTAGAATTAAGTCTTTTAAAAACTTGTGTGAAGTCGTTTAAGAATTTGACTCCATTACAGTGTCACATGAAGAAGAAGGTGGCTGCATGAATTTCTAGTAAAACACAAAGCCTTCTTAGATTGAGGTCACTGGTTTACATTTCGCTCATTCATTTGGTATATGCATATTGGTGCATGGTGATTGGCATAATGTGCATATACTAAATCCTCTAAATATACTAATCCCCATCAGCTGACGAGTGAAAAGAATTTCCCTCAACATTAGCATTTACTTCCTGGCTTCAGCAGAAAGGATTGTAAGTGCTCAGGAATGTTCATTGGCTCTTCTTTGCTTAGAGAGGTTCCTTACAAAGGAACAAATGAGCTTCACTCCCTCGATAGAAGACTTTTGTTTCCAAAACTGAGCAAAGGTGACAAGAAATAAGTATTCTGGTGAAGAAAAAAATGTATTTACAAAATATTAGTTTTTATTTGAGCTGTCCTGGTGATGGATTTGTTTTTTAAAAAAATGAACCTCATATTTGTATTTTAAGTATCTTATATTAAATTTAAAGCAGTTTCTAGAACACCCTCTTTTGATCTGGGTTTGTTTACCTATAAGAATGCTTTTGATTTCAGTTTATCCTAACACCTTCAGTACCTCACTGAAGTAAAGGGATAACATCTGAATTTATTTCTGTGCATGTGAGAAATTAGTCTTCTTTGTTCTGTATTTGTGAATTTCATCGTAACTTTTAAGACTACCACATATTAAGTTCTTGAATATTTTATAATGGTGAATATGTGGTGAAATAGGATCCAGGAGGCAGTATGTGTGACTTGGCCAGAACTGTCAAGGGATATGATAGCCCTGGGAGGTGGTGTACTCAGAGAGAGGAAAGAGCAAATGTGTAAAAAGAAATTCCTGTAAAAGATGTGTAATTATTGATGGTATCTGAGACTCAAAGGAAGTTTTCACTTCTAGCTTCTGTTTACTTCAGAAACAATGTTTTCTGAAGGCTGATAAGTGAGAGATTTTGTGTCATTTTCCTTGTTTTTTTTCTGAGCGTATTTTGTACTGACAGAATTACTAGAGATATTATAGTGAAGCATCATATGCAAGGCCATCTGGTTTTAGTAGTACAGTATTTTTTAAATCTGTTATTATCATTTATACCTTCACACAGCTCTGGTAGCTGACTTGATAGTTTCAGTGATAAATATTAATATAATTCTATATTTAGGCAGTACTATGAACATATCCATTTCATTTAAATTGGCTAGCTCAAGAAGTAGGTATCAGGATGCTTGCTCCTCTGAGGGGTTAGATACATATCCTCATTTTTTGTGGTAAACAGTTTCTCTTCAATATTTATGAGACGGTAATGCAAAACATCATTTTTATTAAAACAGATATGTATGTAGAATAAAATAGGAGAGAGGTCAAGAGAGATGTCAACTATCGAAGAGAAATATCAAAGAATAATAATTACGTGACACTGGGTCTTAAGATACAGAAGATTATATTTTCTCTGGAATGACAAATTAAAATTGACATATTCTTGTGTAGAGATGTATGCATGCCTCCCATGATTTTCTCTGAATGTTGTCCATACCTAAATTAAATTTCATCAAGATTAAACTTATCTAACTCGCATACATCGATTGAGTTAGAAATTTTTTATGGAAAATTGAGCATCTCAGTTCTGTATGAAGCGCCTGCAAATGCAATCAACAGTTGTTAGATGGTTCAAGTTTCAGCAAATTGTTTTAACGTTTATGGCTTAAAACGGCGCTGGAAACTTGCAATTATGTATTAACAAATATCCACAGCAAATGTTTTTTACATAAATAAGATTTTTTATCAATGTCTGTCATTTTACAGTCAATAGGATGCCAAATTTTTCATCCTGTGGTTCCCTCCAGACAATACTCATCAATACCTTGCTAAAATATGTAATGGTTTGTCAGGATTTTTAAATTAGAAATACATTCTCAGTAGAACCAGAAGAAAAAAATCATACAGCAAATAAGTGGAAGTGACCTTTCAGGGAAGATGACAAATGACATAAACCTCAGAGCTAAAAACTAACCTCATATGGTGCTGACTGACATACGCAGCAAAAAGTGGTAATTTTCAGTGATGCTGAGAACCTGCAGTTACCATTGATTTCTTTTGGCACAAGAAGTCTGTGTCATCTCTGCTTTCATACTCAAATGCATCTGATTTAACTGTTTAGGAAAACAACGTATTTTCAAATAATTTGAACTGTCACACTTTTTTCTATACATATGTCTTTGACATTTATGAATTGTGATGTGTGGTTCTAGAAACTTTTAGAAACTTCACAATCATGTAAGTCTGGTACCTCAGGCTTTGCAAATTTTTTTGCTGTGAAAAATTTTCATAGATACCTCACTGGTAAGATTCAGTGGGTGAGATCTTCAGTGGGCAGCTGGAGGTATTGTCCATGGTACGTTACCCCTGAGTAATAGGGATTTCAGGTGGTTTGGCACGTCCTGCAGCTGGGTGTCACACAAGACATGCTTAGTTTCAAGCTTGGGAAATACAGTAAACCTGCAATGACAAATAGGCAGCATACTAAACTAGAAAATGTATTTAAGTATCTCCCTGTCAAAATATGAAGATATATTAAAAGGAGTGTGCAGGAATTTGTGGTGACTCAGTATTATTCAGTAGTTTCATTAACAATCTGAATGATGGAGTGTATACTGATTAAATTTGCAAGAAAACCAAACTGGGAAGGACAGCAAGTACATTGTAGGACAGGATTAGAATTCAAAATGATCTTGATAAACTGGAGATATTGTCTGAAAAAATAAGATGGTATTCAGGAACAAAAAGCTACACAAATATGGCATGAAAATCACTGTTTAACAAATGGACTGCAAGGTATATATGAATGTGAATGCCACCTGTTGAAGAGAGGAAAAAGGAAAAAACTCAGAAAACAACACATGAGAAAAAGGAAGGACCACCCAGATGTGTAACAGAACTATGTCCTGAAAATAACTGATGCGTTAAGCAACAAATGTAAGGCATAAACTAGACTACTGTCTGTAATATTGGGCACCTGCTAAAAGAAGGACATGGACCGTTTTGAGAGGTCAGTGAATGTTTTAGAATGTGATGCCAAGGAGAAAGGATTAAAACTATTGTCATAGCTGTCATGCAGAAGGGGGAATAGTCCTAATTACTCCTCCATATGTATGATGTATAAGAGAAGAAATAATGATTTTGAACTCCAGTAAGACAGTGGGAAAAGCGGAGTCTATTCCATTACTTCCAAATCTGCCTGTGGAGTGTGTCTGTCACTGGAGGCAGGTTTGACCCACCAGGTCTACTTAAGTCATTGTGGCAGATGCTGATTTTACATCCAAGAAAGTGGGGAGTAAATGAATCCTTAAACTACTTCTTGACACTATAGTCTTAAGGAAAAAAGACCGTATTTAAAATAAAAAAATAATAATTCCACTACGTCTTGAATTGTCTTCAAGTTCTCTCTTTGGGAAATGAGGCCTGACATTACAGGAGATGTAACTCCAAAGGTAGCAACTGCGTCTCTCCATCACCCCTGGAGACAGAAGGCACTGGTGTTTAGTTCCATAATTTTGACTCCAAAGATTTGTCTAAATGAGCAATTTCTTCAGTTTATGATTTGCAACAGATCCCTTGCAGATATCTTTAGGAGCAGATCATCTGGAGTGCCGTCACGTCACACACATGGGACAACGAGGTGGTCAGGCCCAGTCAGCATGTGTTTGTGAAAGGCAGGTCCTGCTTGGCTGACTTGTTCTCCTCTGACAGGTTGACCTGCTTAGAGGATGAGGGAAGGGCTGTGGATGTTGTCCACCTAGATTTTAGTAAAGCTGTCCCCCACCATTCAGTATTGGGTCCAGTTCTTAAATCTGTTTCTTTTGAGAGTCTGTGGCATAAAAGAAAAATTCCATGTAAAATGTTTAATATTGGGGTTGGATCTCATGTTTTCACACTTGATGTGTAGATATGGTGCTTAGGGACATGGTTTAGTGGTAGATTTGGCTGTGCTACTTTAACAGTTGGACTTGATGAGCTTAGAGGTCATTTTCAACCTAAATGAGTCTATGATTCTAAGATGAAATAAAGAAATTCTGACCAGGTTTATTTATTATTTGCTCTTCCCAAAAGTTATTGGAACATTAGCATCATAGTGTTATTGCCTTATTTGGACTTTGTGGTGTTTAATAAAGAAAAGAACATAAATACTAACTACAGTTTTACAAGAGAAAACTCTTGCCACTAAACGTCTCTGAGCTCTGTGAGCATTGTCCTTGCAGGTGATCTTCCCCAACATTTGCTCAGCTGGCATGGTGGTTTGATGCCCACAAGAAGGCTGTGACTGCCAGAAATAAAATCTATGACTTTGTGATGATAATGGTGGATTTATGTATGATCAGCAAGAGTGTGAATGTTTTTTACCCTGTCTGACTGATGAGCAGTGGTTTCAACTTTTCTTTCATGAAAGATACATTTCAACGTAGTGATTCATATTGTTGAACAGCCTGGCATAGCTTACCAGCTACATGGATATGTGATAAATGTCTAACTGTGTTTTTAATCCATTTTTATTAGGTAAATCTGGTTATTACAGTTGAAATCTAAAACTCTTTTCTAAACTAGCTCTGTAGGATGACTGTTTAAAACAGATTTTTCTCTTGTGATGATTTTAGAAGATCTTAAGACAAATGGCTCTGACACAATCATGTAGAAATGGCAATAGTAGATAGTTCCAGTAGTAAAAGTGTGTTGAATAATTGGTGTATGAATCGTGATCTCTTCACAAAGTTAAATTCGTAGCTTTTTGATTTGTGAAGGTAATTGATACAGCTTAATACTCAAAAAAAAAAAAAAAAAGGCAGCACAGAGACTATATTGCCTTTTGTATCATATCTGTTTAATGATAAGGAATGTATGTTTTTTTTTTATTTGTTTTGCATAAAGCCTACTAATTTCCTTGATTGAATTAGGAAACCTATTAAAAGAGAACAGACCCTTAATGGATCAGGACCTGTACTGATTGCATGCCAATCCACAGGGATATAGTCAGGCCTATGTGCATACTAACTTCAATTAATTTTAAAGAAATATCAACCATAGGTTTTATATCTTCTAGCAATGAAAATACTCTCTTGAAATGTATTATTTATTTGTAAGGTAAATTGCATTCTAGCTCTTCGACTCCACGGGGCTTTGAAAGTTTCCTTTCTGGGACTTTACAAAATCCAGGTTATATCCTCTAACCTACAGGTATTTACCTCGTTGGTGTTACTTGGAAGTTTTCATGTCAGCTTCTTATTTCAGTTTGCAGCTATCCTTCTCCAGATATCCTAGGCCAATGTGTATGTTTCTGGATTGTGACACACTTTGTAAAGACATTGTTATAATGCCAAGCCTTCTAACACGTTCTGAGTGTTTTATCTATGTTAATTTTGCCACAGGCTGTAAAGACGTTTGCAGGTTTGGGTCTTTGATGATAGTACCTTTACGAAGTATCTGTTTTTCATTCCCCATTGCCCAAACACTTAGGTGTTCTTCACTGGAACTCTAAATTCCAGACTTCTGTGGCCCAAAGGGACAAAATGAAAAAGAAACATCCAGAAAATAACAGTACCTGTATTTACCCACTGCTCCTATAATTTGTAGCTTCTTCATTTTAGTGTTGTATTCAGAAGCCTCACTGGCTTTTTGTTGCTGATCTGTCTGTTAAACTTCTCAATACAGAAGTTGCTCCTAATGTTTTGGTATTCTAATAGTGCATGATTCAACTCTTCCACTCTTTGTTTCTCATCACTTATATTAATGCAATGAACAGAAATTACTTTTTCCAATTTGCATTTATACAGTAAACTGATTATATAATTTCTTCCTGGGGCACCCTTTGTTCCTTCAGAGTTCTTTAATTCTCTTCAGATTAATCTAATTGACCTTAAATTCTTTGTGTTTGTGAGTGATCTATGTTTCCTTAGGAAATTCTTACCCTATTCAACAACTGGCATTCAGGAGTTGGCAAAACTACCCTGTAAATTGCGTCTCTGTGGAAGATCCAAGATCAAATAAAGCCTTGAAAATGCTTACCTGTTTGCTGACAGGGATCACTTCAGTTTTTATACCACACCCAGCTGTATAACTTGAGTGGAAGGGAGAGAAACTGCAGCATAATGATGGGACAGTTTTGTGAGAAAAGAAAATACGCATTGAACCTCCTCATGGACACAGAGAACTTTACACAGTATTCTTTTAGTAAACACACAAAGTGACTTTTAACTAAAAGAGCAGACCTGCCACTCACTGATTTCTCATTCTCATTTCTATCCTGCTCGCTTACATGTGTAGGATCCACCATTAGAAATACGGTATTTTCATGGCAGATTAAGTTGATATCAACTGCACCTGGCCTGTTCCTATCCACAGTTATCTGAGCAATTCCTGTTGCTGCCACTGAAGTAGGGCCGTGATTGAGCCTGAATAAGAAGACTTTGGAGGGCAAAATATACAATCCTTCATCCCTTGCCCTGCTGAACATTTACCCTTTGCTGTCCCCTTTAGAGGATTCGTAGCTGAGTTGCTTTGCACCTCCTTTGCTTTTTCTAATTTGTCCCAAACTGAGAACTAATTCTTTGGAGAGATAAGTGACTACAGTGAGATTTAGGCCCCTGATTCCGACATCTAAGCTGGATACCTGTATTCAAACTTACGAGTGCCTACGCTATTTAAGCACATATTATTGCAAGATGTTAACATCTGATAATATAGTCATCAGTTCCAAAGAAGTCTTTCTAAAAAATAAAGCTATTTTAATGGATTATCTCTTAGAAAGCACTGTTCAACTTCTGGTTCAAAGGATAGTGCTGAAATTGCCAGTTTATATGGAGGTGTAGCTTAACCTGTGTCTTCTACTAAGATACTGTTGGTCTAATCTGCCTTACAGTGAAGCACACTCTCATTCCTGAAATGAAATCATACCACAGAATTTGGCTGTAGGAGCAAGGATAGGAGTATGTGCGTTGTACTTTGAGAGCAGAAGATCCCGTTTAAATTCCTTGGTCTAAAATAACTAGATTGTCAAGATCTTTAAGGAAAAAGTAGCCAATGACCTAGAGGAAAAAAATCTCAGAAAATCTCCGGGTAACAAAACAGTGTACAATGTGTACTTTATTTTTCTTGATGATTATTAAAAAAAAATAATGTCCTAGAAGTATAAGCAATGTAGGAAATTATGTGTTTGCACTGGCGATAATGATGTTGAACTTCACTTGCTAGGATCAAGTTTATTTGTAGTCATTGCTGACGTAAATGATGTCTTCTGTTTGAGTTCTTTCACCTCCTTCCTAACAGGCTTATTGGTACTAAAACTATGGTAAGGTTCACTTCATTTAACCATTTTACTTTGCTTAAATGGTTGTCCCTTAAAATAAATCTGATACTAGCAGGAAATGGGAGACTTTTCTTCCTTCATGAAAAAAGTCAGAAATAGAAACTGAAGCATTGGAACACAAGGGAAAAATGAATACTTGGTAGAAGAACATGATCAGAAGAAAGAGGAATTGCAGAGAAAATAGAGTAACAGTTGTAAGATGATCCTTGTAGTTTCATTCATCTATTTTCTTTCCTGTTCTTTTCTTTTTTTCTATGAGTGCAGAAGAAAATAACTAAGCTGATTTTACATACTTATATAAAATCTTTTCCTCCTGAATGTGTGCTGTACACGCAGTGATTAATAAGATGCTGTATGGTATCATTAAGAACACAACTGAGAAATTTCTGTAATATACCAGTAGATCAGTGTTGGTCACTTTTACATCTCAAATGAGTTTCTGCTATTCCTAATCTCTCTAAGTGTTTATCATTCTGTTTGTTCAACTGTAATGCACAGCAATGTCCTGCTTTTATAAAATAGCATTTTAAAAGTAGGAAAATGTATGCCTGTGAGAAGTACTATCCGTATGTTCTTATCGTTCTATGATTCCAGTGAGAAAGAAAAGCTGTAAAACTTTGTGTCTGGGTTTCACTTTTATCTCAGGCAACCTTCACCACTGGTTATACTTCTGTTCTTTTACACAGCTCAGGGCCTCTTCTATAATGGTAACCGTTTATCTAGACAATATAACCCTCTGACACCTATTAGCACTGCTTATGATGTGGCAACTAGGATGTGATGTGTTACCTACCTCCTGTGTACAAGCCCCAGTGGCCTCTGAGTGAAAGTGCTAATCTGATTTGAGAGTGCGTAGCTTGCTACTGGAAGGAGGCTGTTCTTTGGATGTGGAGTCTCAGCAGCTTTATAATATAGGGACACGTATATTCAGTATTTAGAAATAGCTAAGCAAATTAACACTGTAAATAATATCCTTCCTACCAAAATATTAAAAATATCACCAAATCATATACTATTGAGATAGGTAGAGGAAGGGATTTGGTTTTCATTTCAACTTCTGTTATCCTTCAGTACTTTTGCCTGAGCAAATTTAACTCCTTTTCAGTAAGTTTTTGAGAATTTAGGCCTCATGCTTTATTTACATTAAGAACTGCAGAAACGCTTGCAGCGTGCTTTACGTTGCTTTGTTTTACCCTTTCAGCAGACAGAAGATGCAGCACAGACCGATGGCCAGCAACAGACGCAATCTTCTGAAAACACAGAAAACAAATCACAGCCAAAACGGCTTCACGTCTCAAATATACCATTCAGATTTCGTGATCCAGATCTTAGACAAATGTTTGGTGTAAGTACTAATGCTTTGTTTATGCTCTTTTATGTTTGTGTTGCAAGAGGTGCTTTATATTGCAGGCAATATTGACAGAGTTATCTCTGATTTAGCCTGTTTACCAATTTTAGTGAAGATTTTATTTTCATTTATTTTAACTGAACATCTGATCCACCAGTCGTAGTTGGGGAAAAAAAATTCTACTGAGTCTACCATACGTGATGCAGATTAGTGTATTCTATGTCTTATGTAGTGTTACATTTCATTAAATAATGATACCTACATTGGCTAAAAATATTCAGCGCATATGTATGCCTATATCTGGATTTATATGCCTGCATTTATTGATTTTTGGAGAGTGTGATGTAAAATAATCAATGTTTGACCTCATGAGCAAGAGAACTGAATCCATAACGGTAAGACATGGGCTGGTTTTAAGCAGGAAGTCCAGGAGTAGGAATCTTTGCTTATTCCCATAGGTATTATAGATTTGTAGGCTTCTAAACTTTTGACAGAGTATTTCTCTAAGTCTCTCAATTTTTGCTTTTGCTCAGGCCATCAGCTACCTTCATGTGCATTGGCTGTTTCACACGTCTCATACGTGCCATCAGTTCTAGGCTCATAACCATGGAGAGGTTAGACCTGGTTTCTTCTCCCTGCTCCAAGAACTGTTAGGTTTATTTTGAAAACTCATTAATAAAATCTAGAAATAGTACTTAAGCTGCTACTAGAACACAGATTTTCCTTCTCCAAGCTAGTATTTGTGTCTCTCTTGCTTTCTTCTTTCTGACTCACTAAAACATACGTCTCTTCTGCGTTACAGTTTATGTTACACAGCACAGCATAAAGTATGTAGGTTGCTCTGAAAGTAATGCCTCCTGTTTATTTCCATGAAAACTACAACAGATACAAAGAGCACAATAACACTATTTGATTGAGCACATTCTCAGCTACAAAACACTATTTTTCAACATAGTCACCACCATTCACTATACATTTACACCAGCGATGAACAGGAGCCTGCATGCCACGCTCATGAAAGTCAGCTCTAGAGGAGGTGACCCACTGATTCACAGCTGCTATGACGACATTTTTGCTAGGAAAGTGTTGCCCATGCAATCCATCTTTCATGAGCCCGAACCAACGGAAGTCAGAAGGCAACAAATCCAGAATATACAGTGGATGTGGGACAGTCCAGCCAAGATCAGTGGTGTGCTTCACAGTCTTCAAACTGGTATGGGGCCTGGTGTTATCATGTTGCAAGAGAAAGGTCGTCTTCTCTGGCCTGACACTGGAAGTTTGAGTGTTCAGCTTGTTAGTCTGCATCACAATGTAGCATTCAGATGCTTTGTCAGAGTTCCAGGAAATCCAGAAAGATTACCCCTTTCCTATCCCAAAAGACAGTGTACATCACTGTACTTGCTGAGGGCTGTGTCTTGTACTTTGATTGGGAATTGACATCTTGCCGCTCCATGGACTGCCAATTTGACTCTGGCTCATGGTGGTGACACCAGATTTCGTTACCAGTAATGATGTGATCCAGGAAACTGTCGCCTTCAGCCTAGTATTGATTCAGTAGGTCCTGACAAACTTGCATATGGTGTTCCTTCTGTTCCTGTGTATTTGCGGGACCCACCTGGCGCAAACTTTGTGTTATTCCAACGTTGCCACCATCATTTCCAACATGTTGAAGACAGCATTCAGCTCTGTACGTAGTTCCCTGGTTACAATACGCTGATACACAGATGAGCTGATGAAGATGCTCTTCATTTCGTGATCTGGCAGCTGTGCAGGGCTGTCCAGAATATGGCTTGTCTTTCACGTCGCTGTCGCCACTGCTGAAACTCACCACCACTGCCTCATCCACTGTTTGGTCACCGTCGATATTCAGCAAGCATTGATGAATGTCAATGGGCCATTTTTTTCACATGGAGGAACTCAATTCCACCCCTTTGCTTCGCATGCACTTCTGTGTCAGATGCCATTTGATCAGACTGCCCCTCTGCTGCCATCTGTCACATGCTGTCACATGGCAACAATATGTAATGGAATATCGGTGGGAAGGTTCAACCTCTACTGTCATCCCACCAGCATCTGCCTCTGATGTCATGGGCCAACATCATAAAATAGGAGGCATTACTTACAACGCTGCCCTTGTACTACTTGCCACTACCCTTCTCTCAGTCTCTCATGTTCAGTTCAGACTTAACTTCTAATCTTTGTAGTGTGCTAAGACATTTTTAGTACTTATTTGTATTAAATGAGGGGAAACATTCACTGATTAACAAAAATCCTTTTATGGTAATGAGAAATGAGGGTGGCTATTGCTGTATCTGACTTGCTGCAAGTAACTTCGCCTAAATGCAGCTGAGTTGTAAACTCGTCAGCAAAATAACAGAAGGCCTAATAATTAACCCTCTAAAGGAAAAAAATATTTAAATTAAGCAAGCCACTTAAAATAGATTAATTTTATTTGGAAGTACATTAAAGGAAAGGTTTTGTTTAGGGATTTTCAAGTTTATAAATGAGTAACAACTACATTTATTTTCAATATTTCAATCTCTTAGGTCTTGAGACAGGATGGCTGGAGCTTTCCAGCTTTAGAATGACTTAGTAAACTTCCAGCTTCTGACTTAACAGAAAAATTAAATTTCTGCAACTGTGGTTGTAATTAAATATCTGAAGTGAAATGGTAATGCTGCATCTTGATCGTGTTATATACATGGCAGATAATTTTTTTTACATTGACATCGATAGAGCAGAGGAGGATTGTTTAAACATTGTCGTTGTCTGCTTTATAGGTTACAGGAGCAGTTAAAACATTAGTTAGATGGTGAACACAAGAACATAAAATAAACCAAAGGGTAACAAATAATTGTTGATTTTTATAACTAAGAGTAGAATGTTGAAACACTTTCACACGACAAGGAATGCTGTCCTTTCTGTCCTGTGTTTGTTATATCTTAAAAATCTGCAGTAGAGGTTGATTTCTGCAGTTCCTTGGACTATTGATAGATTGTTCTTCATTTGCCTGCCTCTGATTTCTGCCTTTTTGTTTAATCATTATTTATGTCATTTACCGGTGTTAACATTGATCTATCCAGCATGTTAATAAGAAAAAACAGAAATGACCCACTGATATATTAGTGTCACATCACAAAAATGTGTCATCTAAAAGCATTCTAACTAAATGTTGCATGAGTCAAATATTTGATCAAGTTTTCTGAGCATGAGCAAAGCCTAGATGATTGTGAGAACTATGGGAAGGTCAATGGAAATAAGAGCTAGTACTACAATAAAATGGAACTTTGAAGGGGAAAAAAGTTTCCCAACTCTTAAGAATCCATTCTAGCTTGCCAAATTACACTAGGAAGACAAGAATTACTCAGGGAATAATGAATATCCCTTTTCAGCAAGGGTGGAAAGAAGTCTTCAGTTCCTTGAAGCCTCTGACAAAACTCCAGTTGATTTCATCTTATTCCTGTAAAACAGAAGTAACCAAAGTCCTTTACCTGTTCTGGAAAGCAGCTGCAGAAAGTCTTCTGAAATGTAGGTTCTTCAGAGGATAGGCTGACCAGAGGGTGACAGTGTTCATGCAGCCATGAATCCTGTCTTGTTATCATTTTATTGTATGCTGATCAAATTAACCCAGTAGCATATTACATTTAAAAAAATCAGTGATGGAAACTGAACTCGATGAATCACCAGGAAGTAACCTATGTAGAGGAAAAAAAAAAAAGTTAAAAAAAAAAAATTAGGACATTCAGTTCACTGTGTTTACTGTTTAATGATGATTTCCTCTTTCAGAACATCTCACTGAATTGAAAGTTTATACATAAGTATGTGGAATGAGAGTGACATGACGTATCTGATTTACTTGTAATACTGATTTGGCTACTACTCAGTGTGTCTTTTCTGGAGCTTGACTATCCCTGATTTTATATTCTTCAACTTTTTTTAAATGGTGCATTAATTTCTGAAATAAACATTTGTTTTATATATGATAGAAGTGATGAAGTTATCTTTTTTCATGTAACTTTTCTATTTCTTTGCAGCAATTTGGTAAAATCTTAGATGTTGAAATTATTTTTAATGAGCGAGGCTCAAAGGTAAGCAGTTTAATTCATCCAAGGATTTCTTTAGTTTGTGTAAAACATTTTATATGGTTAAAAGGAAACAACTGCACTGCTGTAAAAATAAATAAATAAAATCAAGCTCTGTGTTAGTGAAAAATGTATTCTGATCTGTCATTTAGTTTCCTGAGTAGAAAGAAAACCATTGGACTCTTTTTTTTTTTAATCTTTTAAAGGAGGTAATAATAACTACTCCAAACTGTCATCTGTTTTATGGGAATGATTTCTGCTTTCTTTATTCTTCAATGATAATTACCTTGCTTATCTTATGAGTCCATACTTACAGATATTTTTAGGCAGGTTTGTATTGGTGTAGGGTTTTTTTTCCTATTGAAATGAAAAATGATAATACCTAATGACTTCAGTAATTGTGAAAATATGACTGTTCCAGATTATTTAAGTGCAGATGTTTTCCTCTTTTGTAAAAGTTGAGTACACCAACCCTTTGAACATTTTATCATTTGATCAAAGAGATTCTTATTGTATTGAAAACATTTTTTTCTTCTGAAATTTATTTTGCCTTAAATACACACGATATACTGGATATTCAAGAGATAAGACAGAATGGTTAGGCCTGCATTATCATTGTTACCTGTTTACAAACAGTGGGCAGTTTCCAAGTATGCTTCACCTGTGATATCAGCTGTGTTATAAGTGTTTGTGCGTATGGCATACGCACTCTTTTTCCTTTTTCTCCCATGTTAGAAAACTATCGTGTTTGACCACTAATTTTTTAGTCTTCCTGCAACTCTTATATATGATTTATTATTAGTCATATTATTATTTTTCATTATTCTTTAGTCTGTCATCTTTTAAGATGAAACATATCATAAATCTCTCTTAAATCAGATATATTTCAGTTAATTTTTTTCTTTGATGTGTTAGTATTTAATTTCTGCATTTAAAGCCTTCCCTCCCTCCATCTTTCTTTAATAGAATACCTCAAATTTTCTGGTCAGTAACCTGAAATTATTTTGAAATTCATTAATTGGTACCCTTGCCTACCACTCCAAACCCAGTTGGAGCAGTTATTGTATTTTCAGTAAGCAGCTTGGAATTAAATGGCTTAGAAGGTGGCCTCTTCAAATTGGCTGCAATCCCTTATGTTGGCTGTAATTTACTATCATTAAATTATGGCTGTTCAGTAGATTTTGCAAAAGATGTTGATTGTCCAGAACCTGTTCCTACCAGATAGTTTTATAAATTTCAAATGGCATCCCACACTTGCCACCTTCAGTTGGCTCTGGGTGGAAAGGAGTACAGTTTGTGCTGGTGGTACGTTATGCAGGTGGGTTTTGAATATCTCCACAGAAGGAGACTCCACAACCCTTCTGGGCAGCCTGTTGATGAAAATAACATTAAAAACTACTGGTAATTCTTCTGTTATGTCAAGCAAGAAAACGCAAGACACCAAAAATGTAGGAGCGCTACTGATGTCCAAAAAATAACTGTGCTGCTTAAGCAGATACTACCTTGTAGCAACTGGCACAGCCAACTTATATTTTGTTGCCTGCGGAACGCTTCAGTGCTCAAAGATGGCAAACTAAGAAAGGTTTGGTCTTTATTCACCTCTCTTTTCTTATCTTTCTTTGCATTTACCAGTCATTTTGGAAGGACCATTTGATATGCAACTTCCACTACTGTGCTCACTTTAAAGCTGTCTTAACGCTGAATGTGCTTTCTTGACCAACCTGCCTGTGCTCTGGGCTTCAGTAGCTCTCCACAGAGCGACAAATTGATTTTGTCTCTTGGGCACAATTGTAAAGATACAGGAACATCAATAAGTACCATTTTTTTTTTTTAGCAGTTGTAAATTAGTTCTCTACGCAGCTGTATGCTACATATATACCGGCATTAATCTGTTTGTGTGCATGTATTGGTATATATTTATTGTATATCATATCAACAGCTATTTCTTCAAATAGCAAGAGCTCCTCCTAAATTAAAACAGAACCTCGTCCTGTACCAACTTGGCTATTTTTAAGTCATTTGACAGATTTCAAAAATAAAATGCAGAAATTTACATTACCAGTTAATAAAGTACAAAATTTGCTAAGCCGAATTAACTGTTGAATCACGTGCATATAAAATGCATGCTGGAGACTCCATCTACCTCTTGAAATATGGGTTGAATGAATCCTTTGTATGTGATTGAATTTCTGTGTCAGCTAGGTAAAATGACACATTTGCATAAATAAAATCTTAATTTAAATAGTGTTAATTATTGGAATAAATAAAACAAAAAAAAATACCGTATTTTTTTCAGAATCTTTGAAGTTCTTGGCTTGTAGCTCCTCTTTGTTTCTTTTTCCAATCTTTTAATATAATTTTGTTTTTATCTCTACATTCAGTTGTTTGAAAAAAAACTAACTGGCAGTGTTGTAAGCTAGTAAGACTGATTCAAAATCATCACTGATTCATCAATATGTTCTCTTAGTAGGTAAAATAACATAAATACCAATATAACAATGGTTTCTCAAATATTTTTTGTCCATGAATTATTTTTGTAGTTCGTATCCATTGTTTTTCTCAAAACTTGGTGTTAATACTTAGTTTTGCCTTAGCTATGTGTGTATTTGGTTCCTTCTTTGCATGAAAAGTATAAATATCTTCCCTTCCTTCCTCTTTTTTTCAGTCACTGTGTAAATACTAGTTAGAACTTCAGAGAGTAAATGATTGAATACCAACCCCAAAATTCAGTGAATGGTCTGCAGAATAAGGATGAGAGGGAGGATAAAGCTTGAGGAGATACGATGCATGGCTTATTGCTGAGCAACAAAACAAAAGCAAAACTGTAATTCATAGTTCAACCTTAAGTAACTGTGAAGAAAAAGATTGTAGTGGGACACGTATAACTTCCAAATGTTTCTTGTTATGAAACACACAGGATGACAGAAGTTTATTTGTTGGGATAAATTCAAGAAAGCATGCAAAGACATTGCAGTGCTAATATAAGAATTACTTCAAAGGGTTGGTGTATGTTACTAAAAATGATTTTTTATGTCTTATGTTTAAAAATATTTACAGTTGTAAATGTTTAATTAGCACAGTAAAAAGAATTTTAGTAGGATTGGAAGTATTTGTTTAGCCTGATGTTATAAATTGAAATATTTGTTTTGGGGAGAATTTCATATTAGTTGAGTATTCTCCTGTCCCACTAATGTGGGATTCTGGGGTTCTGCCAGTTGCATGTGGAAAGTAATATACAGAAATAGTAAATGAAACAGTTAAAGTTACTCAAAACGTTTTCATTTTTATTCCTTTGCCAGAGTTTCTTTTTCTATTCACATCATGTGATTTTATTTGACCCGTTAATACAAAGAAGTTTTATAATTTGTTCTGAAAGTATTTTTGTTCTGTTGGTGGTTTTCTTTTCTTTTCTTTCTTTCTTTCTTTCTTTTTTTTTTTTATAAAAAAAGAAGTAAAGGCTGTATAGTTTGACAAAAGTTTAAGTTACCCTAGTGTTGCATGAGAACAATGTTTCTTATGATCACAACAGCATGATTAAGTAGGCAATGTTTTAGAGTATATTGACATTCAGTGTTGAATTTTGTGCACATGTTTTTTATTTTGTTGAGATATCTGCATGCTGTTAAAATGTGGTTCATTTTCTTTTCTCATTAGTTCATTTTTTTTCTATGTGAAGACACTGTAATTTCTTTTAATTTCATTTTCTTATTGTTAGATTTATTTTCCTCTGTAGTGACACGTAGAAAGGTATTTTGGTATCATTCTTTGAATTTCTCAGAGGGTGTTATGTAATTGATGACAGAAAAAAATTGTTCACATTTGTCGCTTATTTATTGCACATCTCAATACAATTATAATTTTTCTAATTTGCATGTTACAGAAATGAAGCAAGGACAAGAAAATATTAAATTAAAGAGAGAGAACATAAGCAAACAAGTGGTCATTGACTGAAATAATAATGTGCATGTTGTTTTCCCCCCTTCTCCCTCCTGCATGCAGGGATTTGGTTTCGTAACTTTCGAAAATAGTGCTGATGCGGACAGGGCGAGGGAGAAATTACACGGCACCGTGGTAGAGGGCCGTAAAATCGAGGTGCATGTTCAAAATATTTTCCTTTTCATCTTTTTTATAAATGTCTGCTTCACTCTCATTTGTTGTTTCAGATGCATCATTGGTGTCTTCTGTGTGCTCCCCTTTCCCCTTCCCATTGTTTATATATATATTTATATATAAAGAGAGAGAATCTGGCCTTACTTGGGTTTTTTATTATTATTTCTTTTGTAATTATTATTATTATTATCATTATTGCTGAAAGGTGGATGACAGAATTTAAAAAAAAAAAAAAAGAAAGCTTTAATATTTTGAAGTTATTATTTTGGATGTCTTGTCAACCAATGGGTGCAGTAGATTCCAAAAAAAACAGCCAACAACAAAAAAAAATTGAGAACAACAACAAAAAAAACTGTGTGACAGACAAAACAAAAACAAACAAAAGGTTGTTTTTTGGTTTTCTTTTCTTTTTGGTTTTGGTTTTGTTTTTTTTATTTTTTTATTTTTTTCTGCAGGGTTGATGTGGGATCCACAGTGGCTTTCAAAAAATTCAGATTGGAAAGAAGCATCCAAAAGACGTACGAGAAAAAGAAACAAAGCCAGACTAGAGAGCGACCAATTTTAAGATTTTGTTTTTAATGAAACCATCGGGCTACTTTGGCTGGATGGCCTGAGCCATTCGTATCTATTAGAGAAACCATACAAATGCATTTTAGTGCCACTGGATCCCCTTCAATACTGCCTCAGTCGTATTTGTTAGAATAAAAAAAAAATACCAATTGAAAATGCTGTCGTCTTTTGAGTAAGATGTTGCATATTTTGCCTTTTCATTTTCCCCCTTCGACGGTAGCGCTTAGGGCCCTCACCAAACTCTCAGTAACCATGGTAACTGTATACATACCCATGCTGGCGATGGTGCTGAATGGTAAGTGGAGAAGTCCATCTGCCGTTTCACGTATTTAGCGCTGATATACCACGTGAATTTTTTTGACTTGTTGTATTAAGTTTTCTTGATGCTACATTTTTTTCTATATTGGTACGCCTGTAATTGAGTGTACGTTTTAAGCAAGCCTGGGAGGCACTGATTGGATTGAGGATATGACTTCGTGCACATCTTACTCAGATTGTTAACTCCATATTGTGTTAAATAATGCACCCTCTTTTTATCCTTTTGTTAGCTGTGATTTTAAAGCTTGAATGATTTTGTTAATTCTTGCAATGAAAAAGGCTCTTGTTCCAAGTGTTGAATGCTAGATGTTGCTTTTCCAATGGTACTTCTCTTCTAAAGGGTTATGTTGCACACTGCTAAAATTCGTTTGTCCCTTTTTTTGACATTTTCTTTGTTTCCTTGTACCTTGTCTCTTTCCCTTCTACTCCACTGCATGTTCCTTCATATAATCTTTTTTTCTGTTTTGAATATTTATTGTATCAGTGTTATCATGGAATACAAGCATGCTCTTAAGTCTTAAATTATGCAATACCTTTTAATTTGCTTTTAATGTCTTTTTATTAAAGTTTAAATGATATGACGTTGCTTTATTGAAATGATTTGTAAGTTAAAATGGTTATGAAAGTAAATGTAATTATAAATAGTATGATTTTGTTATGCACCTGTTGCCTTCTATAAATTAAATTGCATTTTATTTTTTACATGACTAATAGCAGTAATAATGCATGCCTCTATTAATAATACCACAGACCCTCCCTGTAACCCTTTCTAATCCAGTGTTCTATGTGCTTAGGTAAATAATGCAACAGCACGTGTAATGACAAATAAAAAGACCGTCAACCCTTACACGAATGGTAAGTGCATGAGATCTCAGTGCTCTGTTTTTACATTAATGCATGTGAAACCTCATTCTTCTGGTGGATGGGTTGACTCATCTGCTGATGAAGTGTCACAGTCTGCATCCTCTGCATCGTCTTGGGCTCTGGCTTTGTCCAGCAATCCAGTAAGAAAACATGTTATGGCTGGGCTTAATTTCCCTTTCTGTAGACTTACGCTAATTCACGTGTGTGGGCATAGCATGCATCATTTTGCGTCTGTATGTTTAACCACAGTGGCTTTTGTGTAGGAAAATAAATATACCTGGTAGCGTTACTCTCTTCTAGCTTTGTGCGGTGTTTATGTGACAAATGAACTGATCAGAGGATTCAGTTTTGCTTGGATGATGGAGGCCAGTAGGAAGAATGTCTCTGTCAGGCATGAGATTCTTCTTAGTACTGAGGCACACATCTAGGCAAAGATGATTTTCTGTCTTCCTTCCACTATTTGTTAAAAGCAAAGGGCAACCTGCAATTGGATGCTGACTCCTTTTGTTTCCATGGAAAAATCTAAATTCTCAGTTTCTTAAAAAATGTTATTCTAATGCTGACCTAAAAAGTTGGTATAATGTTCTGCAATAACGATAAAACTATAAACTACAGCTATTCAAAGGATTTGGAGACAATACATTTTAAAAGTGTTTTTTTTTTGGCAATGTTTTATCATGTGCACCAGAAATTATTTGCATTTGTTAGTTCAAAAAATGCTAACAAGTTCCTAACTCATCGTCAGACAATAATGCATCAATTGAAGTTAACTGCAATTACGTTTTCCTGTTTTACTAGAATGCGTAGTTGAGATTATTTGCTTTCCAATTTATTTTAGCTCTTCCCATCCAGTAGAAAGCAGATGAAATCTGCACATACATCAATAAAGATTTCCACAGTTAGCTTAGACTCTTAACCATTTTGAAATATAACGAACCTTATTTTCTGTATTTGTGTACTCATTAGTGAGGATTTTCTATACACCACGGCAAGTAGTTTTATTTAAAGAGTCATAATTTTTTCTTAACGTGGTAAAAATAAAATAAAGTGACAGTTTTCATTTGACATGCGATAATTGAGCAGATTATAATGATGTGGAGAAGAAGAGTCTTGAAATTCTGCACAATTTCTCAGAAACTGTTTTCTTCCTCATTTTGTATGTAAATGTGTAACTTGCCAAACGATGCAGATGGGAAAATCTCCTTCATTATTACTGACTTTAAACCATCTCAGTGAATCTAACAAGAGAGACAGGACTGGATCACAAAGCAAGATTTTATTGTAATAAGGAGCTAAATGAAATATATGCATAAGATACGATGAACTTAGTCTGCTATACTGTAATTGTAAAAATATGACAGAAGTTTGTTACAAGTGATGATGTATGTTTTGTATTCATATTATGCGAAGGCTAAAGCACTGTTACTTATCAGTAGCACACAACACATGAACACATCCAACGCTGGAGGTAGTGCTGGAAATAGAAATGCAAGATGTTAGCAATCTGGTTTTAAGGAAGATTCACCTCTGTGTCCTGCACTATACGATTTTGTGTCATACATTGTCATTTACTTATATGTAAAACCAGAATGATGAAAATTTGCTGTTAAGTGTTTCCCACTTGTAGCGTTTTGTGTCTGTGATTCTCCAACCTGTTCTTTCTGGATTAGATCTCAGCAGAAGTGTGAAACATCCTGCTAAGTGCATAAAAATTAGCATTTGTGTTTGTGAATCTATACATCCAAGGTTTTGCATGCAGGATATTCTTTTGCATTTTGATGAGTGTCTACAGGGAAGACTCTGGTTGTAGTTTGTAGATAATTTTTAAACTTTTGTTATTGTCTGAGGTCCCCTGAAGTAATTAAACAAGGAGAGTCATGTTCTTCTAGTACAATCATTGCAACTGACAAAGGACGAACAGTAGATGTGCAGTGTGTCTCATTTAGTTTAATCAGTGTTTCTATTATTCATTATCCTGGCATTTTGGGATTCCAGTCCTTTAGCCTCTTGTCAGGAATTAACCATTGCTATAGCTGATTATTATTGTAAGATCATTGTTGTTTGAAGTAAAGGTTCCATTTTTGAAATGAACTATAAATCTAATTTTAGTGTGCTCTTCTATGAGCACCTGAAAGATGCTTCTGAGATGGACAGCCAGAAACTTTTTGTTTGTACATGTTTCTCTCATCTGAACCACTTCTTCATTACTAATTGCCTTCCTTTTTCAAAGGGAATGGAGTGACTGGCATGTTCTTGGCATGCATGGAAAGCACAGCCAGGCATACAAATGTTGTGTTATATGAGAACATATAAGGCCCTAATATTTATTGTAATTGAAAAGGAGAAGATACACTCTATTCTGCCTTTCATTCCTGGATATTGCTAGTTGCTTGATAACAGGGCTCATATTGTAAATAGGATTGCAAAACTCAGCAGATCTTAAAGCACAAAACCTCAATTTTATTTTATTTTATTGTTATTTTTTTAATATAGGCAACTTCAGTCAGAGAAGTGGGTTGCTCTTATTTGCTGGGTGATTTTTGAAATCAACATGCTTTCCAGTGACTGTGGACAATTCCTGCAACGATCAGTTCATAAATGTTCAGTTGTAGCAGAACTTTTTTGTGTGAGCTTGTTGTCAGACAAGATGATTTTGATGGCTGTCCTCATGTGCTTTGAAGATAGAATTCATTGTGAGTGAATTCAGTGTCTAGAGTCCTACTTGTTGGCGAAAACACTTCTGAGACATTTTTAGATGTTCCAACCTATTCTGCTCACAGCTGTATTTTTTAAAGTTTTTTTTAGCTTTCTTCGGATGCCTGCGTTGCTATTCAGGATGCTCTTCCAAAGTAGTGGGGAATAGAGAATTATGTGCAAGTAGACTGAAAGACCCTCGGCAATGAATGAGGAACATGAAACAGATCAGATGAGGCATATTTCAAAGTTTATCCTTGCAGTGTCTTGAGTTTCAGCCTTCTTTTGATCTAAACTTATGTTCAAAATGAGAACTAGTGACTGTTACTGCAGTTAAATTCTCTCCCACTTCCCTTTGCTCCCTGTCCTGTATGCGAACAGGGAGAACGCAAATGGAGTCGCAGGGCTTCTTGCCCACCAAAGCACTCCTCAGGCGATGCACACCTGTGTCTGCCCTGCCAAGTGAAAATAATCCTTTCTACAGTGCTGTGTCCCGCTTTCTAATAAAGCTTGTTGCGCTGTGCGATATGTAATTATTTCCTTGCCTTTAGCACGTTTAATACATTTTTTAGATGACCATGTAGGGTCCTCTTGCCATTCCCTACAAGCTCCCTCAGCATTTCTGCCTTTAGCATCACATATGCTTCGAGCGTGGCCTGCGTCTGCAGCAAGGCTGTGTGCTCTGGGATTGCCTGCGAGAGCTGCATCGCGTGTAAGGACACAGCAGCAGTTCTTTGGAGTGTGGCCCAAACAGATGGCACAGAACATCTCTTGGTTTAGAGCAGCTGTAGGACAGTGGTCATTTGAGACAAAGTTGTTGGCGACCTTTGCACCACTTAAGAGATTGGCAGAACGTGACTGGAGCGTCTTCATACCAGCCAGCGACTTGGCTACCTGTACATGCAGGTAGTGCAGCCGTTCTGAGGCCTGACTGTGGTTGTGCCATTTCAGCGCAGACAGTCTGAAGTACAAATGCAATATGGAAAACAAGTGTCTCTGGCATTTGACTGGAATCACGAGTGCCCTGATATCTTCCCTGTCATGGTGGACAGTTCTTTACTGTGTCTGCACCTGCATTTTTTATCTAAAGTAGAACCAAAATGCTCATACTATTTTATCACCTTTATCACTAATGCATGTTTACCAGAAGCACCTTTGTCCAGCAAATGAATTGTTTTGGCCTCACTGGTTTGTAACTGGAGAGTTAAAAAGAACTGATGTACTCTGTTATTACATGATATAGTGATACCTGAACTAGTCTGACTTAATTGCATAACTGGAGGCATGGTAACTCACCTGATAATTTGCTCCAGTGCTACTTGTGGTACAGCTACGTTCAGACAATGATTTATTTACTCATTTCCATACTTTGGAATCGGAGTGTTCTGATATTAAAGATCAGTAATCTAAGATGTCTATAAAGCTTGCATTAAAATGACCTTTTTTTTTTTTGAATGTGTTCTATGTCTATCTCTCTATTAAGAAAATGAATAAAAACCCAACACATTATTATCACTAATTGCAATATTAACTCAGTTATGTTTTTTTATGTTTGCTGCAGGCTGGAAATTAAATCCAGTTGTTGGTGCAGTTTATAGTCCAGAATTCTATGCAGGTAAGGATTAAACTGAAGTCGTCCATCCTATATTTTATTTAAACGTGTAGAAGTACAGATCAAACATTTGGTGTGAGGTTTGGCTTCTTTGTATAATTCATGTTACCTGCTAGTCATTTACTGTTTTTTGATGAAGATTTTAACAGTTACCTGGGAATACTGAAGTTTATGTAGAAGGTATAAGAATATCTTTAATTAGATAGTGAAATATGAAATATACTGCAATACTGCAGTCTTACATGAGATTTTTTTTAATTTTTATACTTTATTTTGTATTTTATTTATTTTGTTTTTATCTTTCAGTGCAGACATCTTGCATCATAAATTACCTAAGCTTAGACAAAAATGTTTATCTATAAATATATATTTTATGTTTATATGTACATACGTAGCCACAAATGTTTAGAATTATGAAATGTGTTCCTATTTTTTCTTGAACATTTTTCTTTAAAAATCATATTTAGTTTTTCAGTCTTTTAAATTTTTTGTATCCATAACCTATATTATCTCTCAAGACTTCATTGAGACAGTTCTGATCCTGGCTACAATTAGGAGTTGATGAGATTTAGCCTTTTTCTTTTTCCATTCCTAGCTGCAATTTCTAAATATGCTGCAGCAACAGCACTGAAAACTTGGTTGTACTCCAAAACTGTGTTGATTACAGCAGAACTTGAATCCCACTCATAAACATAACCTCTAGAAAGTACAAAAACACATTTTTTTAAAAAAGCTAATGCGTTTACACTAAGACAGAAATAGTTTCTAATGTTTCTAGTAGGTAATAAAGTTGTCTTCCTTTCTTAGCTTCCCAAATTATATAAGTATGTTCCATGTGTTTCATGGGAAGCTCTAGGAAATTTTCAGTTTTAGCATTTTGATCAATTTTTTTACTTGTTTGTGTCTGGATTTATATGTATTTATGTAGCATACCGAATAAAATATCTATTCTTATTTTACAAAATAAAAAAATAAAAATCCATTGTCACTAACATAGGTAATGACAAATAAAGAAATAATTGTAAAATGCATTCTTTACAGCAAGCTGAAGGAAGGGAAGTTTCCAATAGTTGTTAGGAAAACATTTTTCACAAATAGTTCTGTGAAAATAGTCACAAATAGCATGGGAGGAGGTTGCCTACAGATGCTAGGGAATGTCCATCCTTGGAGGTGCTCAAACCTCCACTAGACACAGCTGAAAATTGTTCAAGGAACTTCAAAGAGAGAAAAACTGTTATATGCAACTGTTGTTATAAACAAATACTTATTTTAAAGAAGCTGCTTGTAATGCATCCAGTGCCATTTTCTGAAGCAGATAAACATGATCCAGTTTAGGCTATTACATTATGATAGCGGCATAAATAATAAAAATACTAAGCTGGTATTCACAGAAGAGCGACATTTAGTATAGGCAGAATTTATTTCCTTCCTTGATGCATGCCTACATTGAAAACAGGAATTTAACATTGATCTTGTTTGAGTAGTTAGTGAACCAACCCTGAACCTGCATAAATTAGAAAGTCAGAGTTATTAGTCATTTTATATAAATGACTTTGTGTTAATGACGAATATAATAATATTCCCATAGTACAGTAATCAATTTTCTAATACGTATGCAGAATTAACAATCTGACTTATAATTGTCTCATGAAGTAGGGCATGAAGAGTTCACATAGTTTGTAAATTAAAATCAATATTTTCAATCTCTCCTGAAGGTAATTTTCTTAATTTACTGGATTTTTCCCTAACATTTATTTTTTCTTTTAATTATAAAATGGCAGGTTATTGATTTTTTTGTATAACCTCCTAAAGTCCCAAGTGCATTTTTATTGCCAACACAAGGGAGGTGTTTGCCCTTCTTAATGAGAATCTTTAATTACCATTAGAAGAGTATTAATTTAATTTTATGAATTATAGCAAGCACTCACCACACCTGTGCAGAAAGATCTATCGAAGATACTTAATGTACTTCAGATTTCTTTTTCTGTTTGCATATACAGGTAATTTTTTTTTTGCGTATTTTCTTTATTGACTAAAATATATTTTTGTCTAACAGATGTTTAAACATTCTTTTAAGCAATTTAATTTAAAACAAACAAACCAACCCAACTGTGCGTATCTCTTTTGAAGTAATTAGAAAATGAAACAGTAAAAGAGCAAAGGAGTTCTTGTATGCCATAATGGAATGCTATGGCATATCTCTACTTGTGTGTCCACCCACCTTAACTGGAAAAGACGCAGTTGCACTTCTGAAGATTATAAAATTAGAAATGTGGTTTTTAAGACAGCCAGAGATCTAGATATTTGGTTTAATTATTGTCTCCAACACTGCCATGTTAAAGTTCTACCAACTATTTCATAGTCAGTGCAAGAAGTTTCTTTTGCTCCAATAAATGATGAAAAATTTGGCCACTTCTGAAATAAAGATGATATATTTGCAGAGAAACTGTTGATTTAAAGTACCTTTAATCTTCATAAATAAGTAAAAAAACCCAGAAGGTTATACAAAGCTGTCAGGGTGGCACTGATGAATGGCAAATTCACCCGTTTCTCAATTGCTGGTGAAGACACACGCCGCAAGGCTTAACCGTATTGTACATCATATCTGCCAACTCATTTCTGTGATTAAATATTCCATCAGTGTGGGCTATAAGGCGGTAAAGCTTAACAAGATTCATAAGATGCACCACTTGAATACACATAACTCACTTCCTTGGAAAGAGAGCACCCCGCATGCAAAAGAAAATTAGAATTGAGTTAAATTACTCCATAAGACAAGATCAATAGAGAAAGGAAAAGATCCCCTAATGCAATGCAAATCTAAGATATAGTTATGTCCTGACAACTTGAAGCAGACAATTAAAGTCAAATAGGGAGGAACACAATGTAAATCAACTCTAAAACCTTGAAGATAATGGTAAACAGTTCGACCAGTGACATGATTGTTATAGCTCTGCTTTTTTAGTCTTAGCGTACACTTCTGTAGGAGAAAACCTTTATTGAGGAAACACATGACAAATAAATATGGAGACTATAAGATAAACAGCAGATACATACCAGGTACAATGCAAGTAAACAACTACTTGTGATCTGCAAAATATTATATATTTGGAAAAATATTATCAGTTTTTCTTCTGGAGTAGCCCTCCTAAGACTATTTTCATGATTTTGAAGTGCCCATCCTATAGCATATTAGAAAACTTCAAGAATATGGATATTCACATCATGAGTTACTGGCTTACTGGCACGCCTTCAGCTCTTCCCCAGGTCTGCTGTAATGTTCTAAAATGACATTTCATAGGAAGCAAAAGAAGTGATTTGTATCATTTCACAGAATTCCACTTTTCGATATAAACATATTGTTATTGGTAGGTAATTTTGCAAGGTTTTTGGTACCTCCAAATAATCTTGTTCTAGTAAATAAAAGAATACTATTAAAGGTGCTTTTCATTCTAATGAAAAAGAAATGATTAAAGAAGTTATCATTTCCAATTCAGCGTATCTTTTCCAGAAAACTGTTTATCAAGTTGTTAGGAAGGTCTCGATGAAGGTATTTGTAAGAAGCACTGTGTGATTCATTTCACAAGGTTGTCATATAAATTGGGACAAATTTTTCTTTTGATTGTCCATCCGATTTTAAATCAATCCCATAGTAAAACATAATTTTGCTATGTTAAGCCTGAGTCTGCTATCCTCCCTTGTTGTATACTCATTTGTGATTGACAAGAGGCAGATTTTCAGACTGATTTCTTTAATAGGGACACTGTGGTACTTTCTTACTGTAACTTGTTCTGTTCTTTCTTTCTGCAGTGGTGTTACAATATCATTTTTACCTGCTTATTTTCGTTGTTGTTGTTTTTAAGTAATCAGTTATTGAGCAATCTCTTGTACTTGTTCATAGAATGTAGAATATTATTGCACTGAATTTCGTACAACAGATCCGTCCTTTTCTGCAGATAACTTGTGACACAGTAAGGCCATTTTAAAAGAATTTGTTCTTGCAAATGGCAGAACATGTATTTTAGGCTTCGTAGCTTGTAGGAGGCTTCTTTTTGACAGTATGTGAAGTTGGGGGAAAAGATGTTACTAGACTGACCTGGCAATCTAGTGAATGTTCTTTCAGAGGACAGTTGAATCAACAGTAGTGACCGCAGGAGAAAATATAAGTAGATAGTCATAACCAACAAACTAAGCATAGACTATTTTTCCTGTGTAGTCAAGAAGTTATAGATATTTTTCAACAGCTCATTGTAAGACTCATTCTGTATAGCTCAACAGAAAATACTATAAGGATACTTTTATTCATGGACAGAATCACAGAATGGCTGAGGTTGGAAGGATCTGGTCTGATCCCCCTATTCAAGCTAGGTCACCTAAAGCAGGCTGCCCAGGCCCATGTCCAGACAGCTTCTGAGCATCTCCAAGGATGGAGACTGCACAACCTCTACAGCCTCTCTAGGCAACCGTTCTTAGTCACCGTCTTGGAAAAAAAAAAAAAAAAAAAAAAAAAAAAAGCATTTTTTTNGACTGCACAACCTATCTAGGCAACCGTTCTTAGTCACCCTCTTGGAAAAAAAAAAAAAAAAAAAAAGGACTTCTTGGCATGCAGATGGAACCTCCTGTGCTTCAGGCTGTGCTCACTGCCACTCGTGCTGTCACTGGGCATCACTGAAGTGAACCTTCCTCTGTAGTCTTTAGTCTCCTTTCAGATATTTGTACATGTTAAAGAGATTCACCTGAGCTTTCTCTTCTCCAGGCTGAACAGTCGGAGCTTTCTTCATCCCCTGTTCCTTAATAATCTTAGCAGTTAATGCCATTATTTCCATATCTGTCTTGGTTTAGTTCAGCTCTTCTACGTAGTTACTTTTCTCCCACTAGCACCATTTGAATAGTTATTTCCACTTTGTAAGTAGTCTTAACTCAATAGGGACTATTGTAGACATTCAGTTTCTTGAATAGTTAGTATGTGCCATTCCAAGGTGACTTGGAAAATTTTCCTCATCAGTTAAAATATAAGAAGGGAGACGAACTTGTGCTATTGACTGTGTATACTTAGAGCAAAGAGAGAGTTGTAGATGCCTGGGACTTTTAGCATGCTATGGATTTGGAAGCTAGCAATATTGTCCAAGAGGCAGACTTTGTAACAAACTTCCTTTCACAAATTTGTTCTAAACTTTGAAATACTATGCTGTTTTTAATTAAGAAATACAGAAATACCATAATACAATATATATAAACACGCACTTAAATAAGAACTCAGGGGAAGAGAGGGTTTTTGTATGTTTGCGAACGCTAATTCTCTTTGTCCATGTATTAAAGCATCCATTTCTGGAGTGTAAAAGCACCTGGGATTCATTTAATCTTTTTCGTGTTTTTCTTTGAATTTAAATGACTGTTGCATAATACCCTAGAAACACTTCTCAGTGAAAGTATTTGGAATTTGTGAAGCTGAATTATATGATTGTCCAGCAATTCCAGATCCTACTGTAAAAGTTCATTGTACCGTATCTATAAAGTTTAATTTTGGTGGAACTTGGCTGTTTGTCAATATGTAAATTAATTCACTTTACAATTAACGACATATGTCTAGATTTGAATTTAGCCATTGACTTCAATGGTTTTTTCCAAATAAATGCATTCGCAACATTATTAACTAAAAAGTTTAAGTAATTTTTTAAATACAGAAAAATGACATAATTATCCATCTGTTAATTATATATAGATGTTCCTTTTCAAAGCATAAAACAAAGCTGTAACTATTTCAAAAATCACGTTAAAGCACCATTATATAACTGGTGACATCCTAGTTAGATTAACACCAGTGGTGACAGTTAATACATTTCTGGAAATTCTGTGGAGCTGTTACAAGTCATAATAGTCAGAGTACTGGTTTATGAAAAATTAATAAAGTCAGTGGAAAATGGAATTCAGCATCTGTACTAGCTATTTACACACAAAATCTAGAATTAATTATGCCTTATGCTGCAGTATAATGAGTTTTTCATTAAAATGTATACTATTACAGAAACTAAACAAGGATTATTGAAAGAATAATGCCAATGTATGTTATTTTTTTGAATTTAATTGGTTATACATTTAAATCTCGAACAAAATTAATCGACATAGATTTATCATTCTATTGAAGTCTGTATGTTTTAAACAGAAAATCTAATACTGTCAGTATTACCCTTTTAAAAATGTCTTCTCTTTGGATGTTTATTTAAAAAACATGGTATACAGTTAGGCTTTGATATTGTTACTATATGATCTCTAAAAGAACTTCCATACACTTGATTATTTTATGTTAAATCTGGAACTGTAGAAAGAGCTTTATAGCAGCAGATAGAGAATGGTTAAGAAGGGAGTTCTGGTTGCTTCAGTGAAGAAGTTCAGAACGTTTGATCGCAGTCTGATATAGAGATATAATTTGGTATGATGATGAACTTGTGCACAAATAGAATCTGGAAAAACATAAACCGTATATGTGCTGAAAGTTGGAATTCTTTCAAAATGGGAAAGAAGGTGTCTGGGATGGGTTTGGATCTGTTTGCTTGTCGGCGAAGTCTTCTTGAGATGTAAGTCTTGAGTTTTCTGCAAATCAGCCTGACTTAGTACTGAGATATTCCACTTCAACTAGTCTTACTGAATTATGTGATTACACAGCAAAACCACACTGATCCTGTCTCACTACTTGGAGTCAATAGATTTGGAGTTGATTGATGTAAATTAGTGCTGCATCACCACTGTGGTGCGGTATGAGCCAGTGACAGGTCAGATCTCTGGTGCCGAAGGTGTTTCTAGAAGTCGTATCAGTAGCAACTGCATGTAGATGAGGAATACTTGGAGAAGAGAAAGCAGTACCAGAAAGTGATAGAGCTGTCAGGGGTGCAAAGCACAAAGCTGAGGCAGGGAAGCAAAGTGATGAATTGTCGTCACATTAGCTGCTCTGGAATGGAGAAAACCTGCAGAAATGAAGTAATACATAGAAGAATAGAAAAAGTCTATTTGAGTAGGTATTGTAAGAAAGGAAGTAGGGACAGAATGAATGATATTAAATGTTCTCTAACCTCTGTTCCTCCTGTATGTCAAGAATGTTTTCATTAAAAAAAAAGGAGTTAGATGTTGTTTCTAGTTCTAAGGTCCTAGCTCAAAAGCCTGCTTTTCCCTTTGAACTGCTAAATATTAAATTTCCTCAGTGAATTTAAATTTCCTCTGTCAGGTGACATGTATGAANGGACTCTTCAGCCTGGAGAAGAGAAGGCTGGGGGGGGACCTGATAGCAGCCTTCTGGTACCTGAAGGGGCCTACAGGAAAGCTGGGGAGGGGCTTTTTACAAGGATAGATAATGGCAGGACAAGGGGTAATGGTTATAAACTGGAAAGAGGGTAGATTTAGACTAGATATAAGGATATAAGATATTATACTAGATATAAGGAGGAAATTCTTCCCTGTGAGGGTGGTGAGGCACTGGAACATGTTGCCTAGAGAAGCTGTGGATGACCCCTCCCTGGAAGTATTCAAGGCCAGGCTGGATGGGGCTTTGGGCAACCTGGTCTAGTGGGAGGTGTCCTTGCCCATGGCAGGGGGGTTGGAACAAGATGATCTCTAAGGTCCCATCCAACCTGAACCATTCTATGATTCTATGATTTCTTGCTTTCTTTAGGTAAACCAGTTTGTTTTATAATATCTGACCCAAAATAAAGCAATGTGTGTGAGGGTAGGCTCAGAGTGACAAATTGCTGTGCAGGATTAAGCCTTAATTCTACTTTAACACATATCCTGTGAGTTGATGGATGAATACAGGACCATCTATAATCATAATTAAACATGTAATTAGGATTGCAGCTTACTTGTTTTAGTCCTTTATTCTAGGAAGAGCAATATATGTATGAAATATATGTTGCAGCTGACTCGTGGGAGGGAAATGCACTGACCTTTAATACATACACAGAAACTGCTGCATGCTTAGGAAGTCCCTGAGCTGTAGATAGCTGGAAACCAGAAGAACAGACGTGGGAAGAGTATTGTACTTGCTGTGATGTTGACTTTTGCATTAGGTGCACTTTTGATGATATTGAAAAAAATGTTTTTTTTAATGGTAAGCAACATGTCCAAGTGCCACCTAAATGACAGCAAGATAGTTGAGACTGCAGGGGCAGCGAGAAGGCCACACTGTCGCTTGGAGCATTAGCATGTTTTTGAGGTAAATCTGACAGTTATCCCCACTGGACACATGTTGGCTTGGGGTTTTGCAGAGCAGGTTTGGTACAGGTGACATAGATTCAGCTTGCAAGGAATCGCACTGGAAGCCAAGTACTACACTGGAAGCTCCATGTGCACACCAACTGTCCTGTAAAGGGGCCATAAGCATTTGAACCAGAGTGGCATTTAGATAGCTTTCATCCATGTTGTGGGGTTGTCTGCTTCAGGGGACAAGGCTAAACCAGGTCCCGCATAAACCCTCTAGACCATGAGTGTCCAACCTGTTAGTTTTTTGTTTTTGTTGCCCTCTTTTTATGTTTTAATTAAAAAAAAAATAAATTTTGTTTCTTATGTACGTTGAGTATATTATATTTTATATGTGGCCCACGACAATTCCTCTCTGCTTAGTGAGGCCCAGGCAAGCCAAAGTGTGTGGTGTAGGTTTAGAGAGTGGACATAAACCAGCTGTTTATAGCTGCTGCTACTGCCTTACCAGCCACTGGGCAATGCAGAGTTAGCCCTGGTGTGCTCTGTCTGGACCTGAAGCCCAGGCTCCCGCATACGTGGTGGCTGTCTCCTGAAATACAACTTGAGACTAATTCAGATTCCAGACATGGCTGGATGCAAAAAGCACTGTCTTAAAAATCTCTCAAAAGAAAATTTAAGACAAACTCACAGTAATAGCTAAAACACTTGTTTGTTCAGGACTAAGTGGAATATTTGCACTGTTAGATAAGATTGTAAATTAATAAAAATTAAAAGAATAACAATGTTAGAAGGATCCATGAGTTAGGATGGACAGTCAGGCAGACAAACAATTCTGAAATGTAACGTAATAAAGTAATATATGAAATATGAAGTTAATATAGTTAAGTGGAGCGGAAAACAACTCTGATGTGTTTTAAACCTTGATTACATTTTCAAATTAATGCTAAAGCAGTTTAAGACTATGTTGAATTGTATTCCAGAAATACAGCTAATGTCTTCTGTTTCCTCCTCTGCATTTTCTTCCCTATTTGGGGCATCGGATTACAGAATTCCCAGTACATTTACATGGCAATTGGATTTCATAATACTTACTGAGGGTACTGAGATTTCATTTGTTTATTTATCTGTGGAGGTAGCTGAGACAAAGCTCTATTTTACGGTGGGATACAATACTCAGTATTGCTGTGTCAGATTTTCTTTGTGAAAATTATTTGGGGAAAATATCCAAGCATAGAACTGCTTATAATAAAAGGTGGTGGGTATTTGGGAAAGTTTGGAAACACTGCTTTACCTTTTTCTAATGTTTTTTCATGCTTATGAAATTCTGAAATGTAAATGGGCTAGGAAAGAAATATGCTAACAAAAATCAGGATTATCTACAATGATTCACTTTTTTCTCTTTTATATTCTCAGCTATAGCTTGTCATTCAGAGCTTTATTTTTAAGATAAAAACAACACCCATTGGGGTAAGCAAATAGAACTGAGAAATTAGTAGTTTGCATCTCTGCATCTAATTGCCTTAGATTTGCATTTCTGTCTTATCCATTTACTCAAATAGGTAATTTACACAGAAAATAATGTCTTGACACCATATGAGAGGATAAAGCATAAACACATCTACTTGTAATCCCTCCAGGGCTATGGGAACTGTAGTGTTTGTGTTTGCGCAGAAGGGTTCCAGTTCCATTTATTTGTGATTTAATTCATATTGCAGTCCTTATTCATCAGGGAGCTGTATGAATGTGGCCCATTTTAGTTATCAGCAGAATATAAGTGAGTTTTTATATTCTCAAGTATCTTATTTCAAGAACGGTGTAATACCAGCTCAGAATTTATATTTATACTTTAGAATTTCTCTTGTGTTTGTTTTCCAATGTTGCAAGCGAACCAAATCAAGTTAAAAGAACAAAGACTATCCATCATTTACATACATGTTAGTCTGCTAGGAGGAAACAGAAAGATTAGGAGTAAAGATCTGATTTTCAGAAGTCCTGAACAACTTCAGTGGGATACATCTCTGTGTATATGATCACAGTGAAAACTATGGAACGTCAGTCTGTGTGTGCCCAAATGCATATATATGTGATACAGTAAATATTCTTTGCAGGAAAGTTACACTTACAGGCAGTACTGACAGTACTACTATTTTTACACGATTACACAGCGCATTTTCAGTTGTAGATTTTTTTGGTGACAGTATGTGAATAAAGATTTACATTTGGATTTGAATGATAAAAATTCACTAACAAGCATAGGGAAACTCCAAGCTTGCTAGGTATTTTGGTACAAGCAGCAGCTGAGTTTGTCTGACTCAGTATTTTCCTTTTGGTTACTCCCCAAGGAATATGCATAGCCAATTAACTATTTTTTTTTTTAATGTATTTGGAAAGAGCAGTTTATGGCAATTGTTTTACATTGTGAATGGAAACATTACAGAAATTGTTTGCGCAAAATACAGCCCATCTACGGTAAGAGTGACATGCTAAAGAAAACAGAAACAAGTCAGTCACACAGGTTTTTTTTTTTTTTTTTCTGTTGGCATTATTTTGCCACAGACCAAGAATTCTATGGCACAGTCTAAATTAGCCATTAAGAACCAGAGATTATCACATGCTGCACAGGTAACCTATTCCTCCTGAGTCAAGAGAATTTTAGTGCCTCAGGAGTGCATGTACCTTTCAATTTTTCATTGATAAAGCTTAAAGCTTTAAGAAGAAGGATCTTGGGAGTGGGGCTTGAATTTGCCACATGCCAGGTCCTGTTCTGTCTTCAATATCTTTCCAGTCTAAGACACCACAGTACATGCTGGTAAATAATCTGACCAGTCGTGTGTGGTATGTCAGGTCCTGGAGAAGGAAAGATCCTAAAGCACCTAAAGATTGTGTATGGGCTACATGTACTGCAGAAGGAAGAGGTGAGGAGAAGGGGAATTGAGAGAATATTACACCAAATTCTTACCAGAGCACAAACTTTGTTGCTTATCTCATTTTTACTTAAGTGATATAGATACTATCTAACCCCAGTACGTGACTTAATATGTTGGGCAATGAACAGGAGAAAGAGGTCTATTTCCCAAAAGCAAAGAGTAATTGGAAGGATGGCTGACAAATTATGTTTGTTGTAAAATGCATTGCTGTTCCCTGAGTCATTGCCTAATTTTATTGAGTGTTTTGGTGACACTCTGAGAGATGATAATAAAGAAATGTGCACTATGCTCAGGAAAGTGATGGAAAGAAATTTAAACAGAATTTCTGCATGAAGAGATCCCATAAAATGTCTCCGTGTGAAACTCATGTATAAGTTTAAGGGAATTAAAGACTGTTTTTCTTTAAAATTACAACATACTGGAATAAAGCATCAAAGGAAGTATTTTTGGATGGTACTACTTTATTCCTCGTTAATAGCGTATGGAAGTATTTAATATAATCAACCAGGAATGGTTGTGTTAAGACCTGAAGGAGTACTATTCTGTTTCTAGAAAGTTCCCCAGTAACTGATGGTATTCAAGAAGCATTTTTTTGTTAACATACTTAAAAGCATCCTAATGCCATGTGGCTTGACTATTGATAATGAAGGGCTAAGCTGGCACTAACTAGTATATGTTAAAGACAGAGGATCTCCTTACACCCCTTCGTCAGGTGAGACAATGGAAGCTAGCATTCAGTATTACTGTAAAACAGTGGCCTTTTTAGTTAGGTGTTACTTACCACTTCTGTGGCATATCTGAAATAGCCCATCATAGAATGCTATTTCAGACCAGCACAAAAGTAATGCTATTTCTAGCTGGAAAAGCCAAATTACACTTTTTAAATGGCCAGTCAGGAGTTGACATGGTTTTGTGAGGTCTTTGATAAACTAACAAACATCCTGATATGTTAATGAGAGAAGCAACCTTACAGTTTTCTTAATACATTGTACATGGAAGAGAAATGGGAAGAATAGGAGTAATACACATCATGAAGAGTATAGGAATAACAATTATTGCAAAAGGTACAACGGAAAACAGTGACCAGAAAGAGAACTAACATAGGGACAAAATTGGTCTATATGCCACCCAGCTGTATTGGAAGAAAGGGAAAATAAAATAACAATTGCTGAATTTAAAAAGCAGTGCAGTTTACAGCCCTAAATTAACATTCTGTAATAATATGGGCAAAATATGATACAAGTATTATTATTTATTTATTTTACCTTTTAGCAACCAACCTGGTGCTTGGTTACTCCTATTGTTAGCACAGAATAAACACGTACAAAGCAGAGCTTCTTCACCCGAGTGTGCAACAGATCAGTGTGGTTTCTGAAAGTTCTACTTTCTCTGACAAAAGGCAGCTATTCCCATGATCAAAGCCTTGCTACAAAATTTTGCTTCAGCAGCATAATTTTAAATAATGGTTTGATTTTTTTTCTTCTGAAAATGTTGTTTCAATTTATACTTCCTCAAAGGATGCCAGGTTCCAACTATTTGTGCAAATTCCTTTAAGCTTATTCCAGATCTTTACTTTTAAGCAGTGGTTCCAGTTAGACAAAAAACCTTTTTTTGACAGAACTGATATAAAACTGCTTATGAAATACTGGAAAGTCCTTCCATTGTTGATGCACTCTCTGAGGGTTTCTGGTCAGTTTGGTTTCTTGTTTGCCACCTGAGTATTCAAGAAATACAGTGAATTTTGTCATGGTTCGTGTATGAGCCAATAAGTAACCTGTGGGTCATTACTACTACATTTATATTTCTGCTTATGCTCTGCAGGTTAATTTATGTAACTGATGTAAATAGGGACTATACAAAAAAGAAAGACTTTTTTAAGTATGAAAAGATTAGAAAAATATTTTTTGTCCAATGTCTTGGAGTGATTGGAAACAAAATTTTTAGCATCTTAAAAATATGAATTACTTCACATAATTTTCCTCACCACCTTGTAAAATTTTAGAGTAATTATTTCCTCAGAATAACTATAAACCTTCAACAAAGGGCCTAATCAAACAGTATCTTCTTAATCATGGTACGTAGGAGAAAACATTGCAGGAAGCATGAGCTTGAATAGCACATTTTTGAGCATGCTGCCAGCCTGTAGGCTGAGGATGAGCAATGAACCAGTCTGGGGTTCCGTGCAGTCTTGCTGTGTGCTGACAGCACACCCTGCTAGAGCATGGCTACCTGCTGCGTGCTGGCTCAGCCACCGCAGGCTGCTCTCCCGCTGTTACGCCTAGCAGCAAGGCTGCCCCAGCTTCCCTTCTGCCCCTGCCCTGTCCAACACTCCTCTGAACCATAGCGTGCCTCTGGTGAATCCACTCTTCAGATATGTATGCTAATTTTTTCTGATCCTTTTGACAGAGAGAGTCAGGAGAGGCTTTCTTTTGATGATCTCCAAAATCCTATATCGCCAGTCACATGTCTTCCGTGACCAAATATGTAAATGCTTGTAATAGCAAAAAGCAAAAAAGCATTGCAGGTTCTTCTTAATGAGAAAATATCAGCTTTAAGTATGCTGCTACAGGAGGGATTGCAGAATTAAGGATGAACTCTTGCATGACTGTAATTTTTTGAAGTTCATCAGCTCCATGATATTATTAAATTATAGTTTGAACAGAAATATTAATAACTTTATATTAAAATCCTCTTTCTTAAAAAAAAAAAAATCTTCGTTCTGTCATGGTAGAGTTTAGTTTTCCAGAGGAAAAATAAGATTTTTTTTCCATTAGGGAATTAACAGATTGTTTTTGTGTTCTGAGACTTTTACAGAAGTACTTATTGACAATAATTCAATCTTTACCCTATCCTACTAATTAAAGTGGAAACATTTTTAATACAAAAATGAGAATCAGAAGATATATTTTCTCACAAAAGTAGATTTAAAACTTCCATGTTTTTCCAAAAAAGTCTAATAATAGTGATTCAATTGATAATTTTATGTACAAATTCAAAGGCAGAATGCCAAAATATAATTAGAAGGCTCTGTGCAATGAATTAAACACAGTCTAGTAGCATGGATGAAAAAAAACATCAATTCCGAAGTTCTTTCATTAGAAATAAGAAGCCTAAAGTAAGGAAACTTGGATTTGTATGAGATGAAATAAGAAAAAATTTAGTAAGAATGTTAACTGCAAAGAATAATAAATTTTCTGGCTGCACACCATGGAAAAAGCAGTTTTATCTAGAATTTATGTTGAATAATACGAATGGACTATAATCTTCAATTGCTGAAAACCTTTACCATTCTATATTTATTAAGTATGCTTGAAATCCTTATACTTAAATTATTCTTAAAACCTAATGTAAATCAGTTTTTAGTGATTCCTTCCCTCCTTTCATCTCACTCGGCTGGATGAACTCGTTCATACCTTCAGTTCACGCTTTCAGGCCTCTGCAGCAACACAAGTTTCAAAGCATCTGTATAGTGTTAAATACATCCATATTCCAATGTACACATTCCTACTGTCAAGTTTGTTGTTTATTGTGTTGTTTATCCACTAGTCCAAAATCTGGGATTGCCGTTGGAATCTCAACAGGTGTATGTTCCTTTCTTTGGCAGCTTCCAGTAATACAGATAGTTCCATCTTCAATTAAAAGAAAAAAGAGAACCCTTCCCCCCGAGCCAAAACATACAAAAATGTTTTACATGTTTAACATTTATGATTAGTAGTGGATGGCTGAAAAATAGCAAAAGCAAAGGCTCAAAAAACACAAGTACATCCAAAGCTCATTAATGAAGGTTTTACTATGGCCTGGGAATTGGAAAAGCACAATGTTTCATGAGATTTCCCATGCTTGCAGACTTTGCTAAGTTGTTGAAAATTTCAAGAGTTGTTTTCTTTCAGTATTCCCCATATTTGTACCTTAACTGACAGCTGCAAGTAGTAATTAAAGAATTGATGATAGAAAAAAACTTGTAAACTTTTCTTTTGAAACAAGTTGGGTGTAGTAACTGCATGGAAGTTGAGCATTGCTCTTGTTAGATAAGCAGATTCTGATCTGTGGAGTTGCTTTCTTTATAAGTTTCTTTTAAGTCTATATACTTCTCTTAATGTCCCACATTTCCAGGTAAATCTAATATATTTGGAACTGTGTGATTCACAAATTCTGACAACTTGAAGTATGTCAGTGTATGTTTATGCGTTTATATATAATTGCATACAGACATATATCTGCAGAAACAGATGTCACAGCCTGCTCCTCCTGGAGGTGTGCAGGTGGAGAGAAGGCTTTCTCCTACTGTGCAAGCATGGCTGTTTCTACCTCTGATCAGTCTTAAACAATCTGTATTCACCTAAGAATGCTAAAATATAATCACAGAGAAAGATGCTGAAACAGTAAGGCATTTGCTTTAAATTTATTAAAACAAACAGGAAACAATCCAAAACTACAAAAATTTCTTCAAAACGAAAATGCATCAAAGAAGCACTGTTTTGAGTTGATTTATTATTTTTACTTTTTTTTCTTTTTTGATGCTTTTCTTTCTTTTTTTTGTTTTTAATCCTCAATCCACCTTGTACACTGGAACGTAGAATATGTTTAAATATTTCTCATTCGAGCAAATAACACTGAAATCTTCATATGTATTAGTAATATTTTGCTTTCTTTCACACCAGTGTTAATTTAAGTGATATAACTGAGATCATGCTTGGTCTGTATATGTGAGCTTTGCAGTCTGTTTTATCTGTTGTTTGCTTGAGCAGCCTCTCATCTCAGCTAAAGGTAGGGAGATGAGAAGTCGAAAGCTGGGTGGAGGGTGGGAGCTCTGCACAGGTAGCAGCAGAGCTCATTAGGCAGCTCCTGCTTTGGAGATGCAGGGCAGAGAGGGAGAGAGCAGTTTCCCCTTGTGATAAAAAGGATATTTGGATTGGGGGGATGTCTGTGTTTTGCTTTTTTCAATGTAAAATTTTACGTGCTTATTGGGGTTCTTTCTGTTTTGTGAAATTAAAGGACATAAGTGCCCCTGCCTCACTGTACTGCTTCAGTTACAGCTTTATTTCTGTTTTGAGATGAAAACTGAGGTTTAGTTTGAGTGTTCCAAAACCAGATACCACTCTCTCTCTCTTTCTTGTAGGCAGGGTGCTGCTGTGCCAGGCAAACCAGGAGGGATCTCCCGTGTACAGTGCCCCCAGTTCACTAGTATACACATCCACAAGTAAGCTAGTGTTATGGCTGTTTTTTTTCCTGTTTTGTGACAAAAGCACATTGTTGTGAATTAAGCCCCATTATACTGTAAATTTTCCAACTAGCTCTTCTTAAGGTAAATGTGGTATTTATAAACGTGTAATGTTAACAGATAATTCAGTGTTTTTACTTGCATCTTTATCCTCAAAGTATATTTTATTAAAAAACAAACAAAAACCCCTGTATTGTACTGTTCTACAGAAATGGTCAAAACATCTACAGTAACACTGACTTTTTTTTTAGTTATTACGTTTTTTGGAATCCAGAACTGTTGTGCATTATGTATTTTCTGTAGAAGATGAAGTTGTGTTTCTTTTTCCTTCCTGGTCACAACTTTGATTTAATAAACATGAAGTCTTATAACATGCCAGTGCTTGTTTGTGTCAAGAAAGAAAATATATATAAGTTTTCTTTTGGAAAAAAATGGAAAAAGACTGTGTACAAAAGGGTATTTTGAAATATAAGGAGGTGCCATCATAAAATACAGCAAAGAGAAGGTGAAATTACACAGGCCGCCACCAGCCATTTTTATGTACAAAACCTTGGAGTACCAATGTCTCCTCTAAAATTCTGCTGCAGAAGTAGAATGGATTTCTGAGAGTGTTTTGTTGTATTGATGGTACCACTAATGCCCATTCCAAAACCTAGGCAAATGAATATGTTTAGGCACATGAAATAGTAACAATTGTGCTTATTGATAGGTGAGACAGTACAAGTGGCCAAAGGTGAGGAAATCCCTATTTTTCATGTAGTGGCTGTTGAAATGATCCATGGGAACAAAAATTGCTGATCACCAAACAACAAGAATGTGATTTGCAATTTGCAGTACAGAAATTTCTGTTCCCTGCTGCTTGCTGAGTTAGGGTGAAGAGCAGTATTTGCTGTGTGTTCTTTGCACACACAAAGAAAGAAAATCTTGGTATTTTAAATTGATTTAACATTAAGGGTATGTGCTCTTTATGAAGATGGCATTCAGAATACAATTCTGCTCTTTTAAGGCACTAAAGGCTTCTAAAACAATTAATTTCTTTCATTAATTAAAACCAGGAATAAGGACCAAGGAGCTCTGAAGTGATCATCTCTACAGTGATGTAACTCTCTTACGTCACAGGCTGTGAACAATATCATCTTTAGAGCTGCTGCTTTTACAGTATAAATATGGGATCTACTTTCAAATCATAGCAAATAACAAAATACGTAAAATGTTTTGAATTGGAGCGGAAGTTATCAATTCAATCTGCATTTGCTTCTAGATGCTTCAGGAATACTTTGTACTATGTCACCTTTCCTGAGCAGAAATTTTTATCATTATAGTAACACAGGTATGAAATACCACATAGATCAATATGGATGCGTCCCTACAGCACATTTTGAGTGCATTATTCCTGTTTAAGTGAAATATCCCTGAGATTCTTTTTATAGAAAACTGCCCAAACATTGCGTTCCTTACACTGTTAGGGAGCTTCTACAGGAGGAAAGGGGCAGTGTTTGTTTTTTATTTTTTGTGATATACTCTCAATAAAGCCTTTCTTAAGTTTACCTTGTTGTTCCTATTAACTCACTGTGTTATATACCAGCAAATTTATTTCTGGGGCTGCTGTTTACATCTTACAGTATTTCCACTATTATTAAATCCCTATGTAGCCATTGTGTAGCTAGCTAAGCTCTACACTTCACTGTTTACATTATTTCTCATGAGTCAATCCCTTTGAAAAATCTATTTTGCAGTGGTGCTCCTTGAATAATGATATACTAACAAACACCTGTTTATTTTCCATTATGCCAGATATATAAGTAAACAGACTTTGCCTATCTGGCTCCCACTGGGCAATATGTAATACATAGTTTCATAACAGAGATTGCCAGTAGTCCTTGCAGAAGAAATTATTACACTTTTTTGAATTTGTATGTCTGCAAGTCATGCCTTCTTTTTTTATTATGTATAATATTTCATATTGCCAAAATGTTGTCTTCCCCACAGGTACACAACTCCTGCTAATATGAAATTATTACAATTACTAATGTTTGTAATTATATTTTTGTTTTTCCCCTGATTAAAAAAAGTTTCAATAAAGACGTAAAATAGTTCCAATGCTATAGGAAACCTTGAATTTTGTCTCATTTACATTCTTTTAATATTTTAATGATCTTCTATACTACATTTTTGATGCATATTTTTAACAGTGAAATGATAAATCAACATTATCGTCTAGGAGACTAATATTTTTACTCTTACTATTCCACATAGAGAGCAGAATTGCAGCCTTCATCTTTGAATAATTTATTAATCAATTTATTTATTCTGTTATTGTCAGTATTGTAACTATTGTATTTCAGAACAACTTACAATGGAAGAAATAAGAAGTTTAAAATTTGTAATCATTTGAATGGAAGGAAAAGAATCAGCTGGTATTTTTAAAGCTGAAAGGTTTGATTTAATTAAATGCTAATGGCAATTGGGAATTTTCAGATATTTGGGAGAGGATAGGTCCCCACTTTTAGCAGTGGTATTGTTTTTAACTTGACTGTATTTTGTTTAAAAAACTTATATTCTGTAAGGAATGAATGGCTGAAACATGTTGGTAAAATGTTTTTCTTAATTTGGCTTGCTTTTATTTCCTCTTAACTTCTTGACTTTTAATTGTACTGGTCACTAGCAGTTTGTGATGGCTCTGAACAGTTTTACCCCACTTCTTGGCTAGCCAGAAGGAAGAGTGTATTTCTCGGAGCTACCCTTCCCCTTCCTTGAATTTTTATTTGCCCAGGAAATACTTCAGGTATCACATCATACATTCTCCAGTACAGTGATTTGTTACCCCTCTGCGTGTGTCAGGAGATGGAAACATGGCTCTGCTTCCTCCCATCACTTCTGGTCTTTTGCATAATGCAGAAAGAAATGAGCTGTTTCTTCTGCAAGCAGTGGAACAAATCAGTAGCTATAGTCTCTCATGCCTCATCTGTTCTCTCATGCTGAAGCAGAATGTAGGGCCTGGATCACTTTTTCACTTGCACATCTATTCTGATAACACGTTATTTTTTATGTAGAAAGCCCAGTTTCAGCATGCAGGTGCATTCGTATCCCTTGGTGGGACAGACTACTTGCCTTATTGAGATAATCAGAGTAAAGAAGCTCGTGTTCTCATCTTGGCTACTCCAGATTGCCACAGTGTTGGAATTTTGAGAAGAAAAGTAGTACAGTTGACTTCAGTTAACTCCTTCACCACCATCCTATCGAATAAAGAAGAAAGTCCAGCCAACAATACAGACAAGTTCCTGTGTAGGAAATGTATCCAGAATACAAGGATTAGCGTACATCAGGTCCTGATGGGGAAGTAAGCGTTCACGGGAAGCTTCCTGGAGGCTTGTGACATCTCACTTTTGCTGAACTGAAACTTAGCAAGTCAAGGAATTTGGCTGCATGTAACTGATGGTCTCTTTTTGGGCCCACCTTCTTTAGATTAATTGATTACACAGGAAATTTTCAAATCCTGAAGAAAATTGCATCTCATGTTCTAAATCTAAAGAAGTTTAACAAGGAAAATGTTGGAAATACCCAAAATGAAGTAAGATGCGTGCGAACATTAAGACCCTGCTGGGCAAAAGGAAGATTCAAAAGAAGAATAAAGTTCTGTCACTGAATATCTGTATCGCTGTTCAGCAAAGGGCAATGGCGTAGTTGAGTAGATTTGGCAAAAAAGAAAGCAAATGTATACGTATACATATATTTTTTAAAAAAGCAAAATTACTAATCTGCAAGAAATTTAAAAACTCTTAAGTGCCTGTTTTCCTCATTTTCTTACAGTGTTGAAGAGACACAAAATGTGAAGGAAATATTAGTTAATAAGAACCAAATCATGGGACAGAAAGAAGACATGCAATCGTAGAATCTTTCAGGTTGGAAGGACCACTTTGCCCAGGGCACCTTTAAGGATGGTGACTGCACAACCTTCTGCGTCATCTCTTTCAATGCTTGAATGAAACAGACTTTTAACCTGCATCCAGTAGAAATCCCTCTTCTTTCAAGCTGCATTTGTTGTCTCCTGTCTTCCATCTGGGTGCCTCTCCAAAGAGGCTGGTCTTGTTTTCTTGATAATTTCCTACCCTTTAACGACAAGGACACCTGCCAGTAGAAAACTCCTTTGTGCTCTGGAGTAGCTCCTCAGCATCCTCAGGATCACTAAGCACTGGCTGGTAGAGGAAGCCAGCCCACAGCTGTGTATCACATTTTTCGAAAGTTTATGGTTGTGCATACCCAGATTCCATGGAAAGCAATGAGAGATTACAAATCCTAATAAAATTTCAATGGCAGCTAAATATTTTTCACTCTCTAAATCAAAACTTTGATCTTTATTAAGCTTTATTTTAGCTCCAACTAAAAATACAGATACTTGAGTCAGCAGGTGTGTAACTACTAGGATATTTTTCCAAGCATGAACTAGAGGACAGTTCAGTGCACTGAATAGCTAACATATGGTAAAATAGTAAATTGCTACATGCCTTTATGATTCACAAATGAGTGCCTATATTTCCCAAATGTTTTGCGTGCCCATAAAAAAGAATTTTGCCTCCACTTCAATAAGAGTACAAGTTAAACTGATGTTAGTTTGGGGTTACATTTTCTAAATATTAGATTTGTTTCATGTTCAGTTAACATGTTTATGGGCACCAAACTACACATGCTCTTTTTTCCACACATTTTCTTTTTTGTTTCTTTTTTTTTTATTAGAAATAAATATTCCATATTGTAATATGAAGAAAAAACTGCAAAAATGCAGAGAGCAGATATTCATTTATTCAATGTTATCATATTCAAGGGCAAATAAAGTTGTTGGACTATTTTTAATTGATTTAATTGATTCAATTTTAATTGATTAAAATTTTTTAAGAAGTGATGGCGTAGAATCCAGCAAATATGATTGAGGTGGTACAAAGCTTGTGAATCTGCCCCACATTGTTCCCTTTCTTTAATTGTAATTGTCTGATAAAAGTTCCATCAGTTTCTGTAATTAACCTAATGGTCTAAATGAATTTCCAGATCACTGGTTATTCATTTCAATATAGAAAATGCCATTACATTGAGTTTAATTAATACAAAGTAAGTTCACAATTCATTGTTTCATTAGAATAGAATTTTACTGTTTTAACTGTTTCAATTATATTTTTTCCTCTCATTTTGTTCGTCCCGCATATGGATTTGGCTTTTTATTCTCTAATAATACTAAAATATTTTCTAGCATTTATAATTGAAATATTTTAAACCTGATGCTCTTTGGTTCCCATCCTCAAAATGCCAGTGTAGATATTTTTGATATTTATCTTTTTGACTATTTTTAAACAGAATTCAGTCAGTGCTAAATTCATAATCCCATGATATGCCCTAGAACATCTTATTTGTCTAGATATTCCTTTCACAGAAATACATATGACAGATAAACGCTCACCAGAGAATACTTTTGCTTTGCGTCAGACAGATATTAAAACAATAAACTATGTTGCCCTGGGATTTTGGCTGATGAGCAACCAGAAAACAACAAGGCAAAGATGAGATGTTTTTGAAAAGTGGGAAGGCAGTTCTTTTAGAAAACTCCCTGGAAACCTTTGGTCCTGTAGTATTTTTGACAACAAAGAATTTTTAAGCTCATGTACTTTTAGAGCAAATCATTCAATTACTTTAGAAACATTCCTAAAGTATCCTAATAATCTTCCTGATTCAAAATTATTCATTAGGTGCTACCAGAGAAGGGAAATCTAGCAGAATCTTAAAGGATAAATTATATTATTGGAATTTGCTTTAGTGCATATAGTCGATGTTATGAAGACTTATCAACACGTATATGACAGACACATTTGCTTTTTTAAAAAATATACTTATTTTTTCCTGTGTTTTGTTTCGTAGGTGTATAGTTGAGGGCTTTTTCGATATGTGTGTAATTGTAAATTCTAAGCATAAATACTGCATCCAACAGCAGGATTTATTCCATTTGAGGACTCACTGTGCTCTAGAAATGACAGTTGAGCCTGTTTATTCAATTTTTCTTTTAATTAAGCTCCAAAGTAGGCTACTTGGCTTATGAATATTAGTGAACTAGCTAAAAAAAAAAGCTTAGTTAAACTGTTTTGATGTTTTTTATTTCAGTAGAAATATTCCAGATTTTATCTTACTGTCGCACTACCAATAGCCTTCAACATTTATATTATATTCTGGGATATTTCCAATACTAAGAAGATTACATGAGAAAAACATAAATTTTCAAAAGGTCATTTGAAATGTGTTTTTGAACAGAATCATTAATAGAAATATCCCATTCAGTTGATTTTTTTTTTCAGATGTAGTCTGTTGTTGACATGTAATTACATGAAAATAGTAATCTAATGATTATGTTATGGCACTATTATCTTGAGACTCTAAGCTTCCAAAGGTTAGGTGCTCTGGCAGTTGGTATATCCATTTCTGGGTTTTGTTTATAAGACATGATTGACCATATTCGATCCAAATGGACGTATGCGTTATTGTAATGATATGAATTATTTATCTGGTTTAATGTCATCACAAATTTTATTAATCAGTTTGGTGTGGTTTTATTGTTGCTGATGGGGGAGCAGCTGTTGAGTTAGCTTGCCATTTTGAATTGGTGTGTGGGTCAATTTAAACAACGGGCATCATATCATATAAGTAGTTTGTGTTATAGCATTTGCAAATGAAATGTAAAAGATGTCTGCAAGAGAAATTTTTAACTGGTCTGTTTTCTCTTAAATGGCAGATCAATTCATTACAATTAAAATATGTATTATTAGATTGCATTTACATTCCATTTTTTTAAATCTGAATTTAATTGCTTCTTCATAGGAGAAAAAATTAGAGTACCTTTTCAAACATGTTCTGTGAATATGCCACCTTAACCATTGCAGGAGACTGATGAATGAAATCATGCAAAAATCCTGCCCATAGGGAAATGTCCATATAACTTAGTAGCCCAATCACACATATCACATCAAGGCTACCAAACCTCATTACGGAACATTTAGGAGTCTTTTAATGTACATCCTGAATTAATTCATTGACTTTTTCTAAAAGAATCACCTGGTAGTAACCCAGAAGTAATGTTAAAAGCACCCTTCCTGGTCTCTGTGTTAAAATACTGTTTAGTGAGTTTACACGGAAGTTTAAATAAAGTTATCAACAATAGGTAGAAAGGGAAGTTTACTAATGACTTTCCATGTTTTTCTCTCAGCACTCCCTCCTCCAAGTGTAAAACGTAGAAGGATAAAGAATTATATATCATTTCTTACTGAAATGTCTTTAGAAGGTTTTTAAGCTCTGTTTTGGCCCATTGTATTAAAGCAGGGGCCATATTTTGATCAAAGTTACACAAATCTGAATGCAGAGGAACTACATGCAGGGAACTGTTTGAGGTTCAGTTGACCTTAGTTGTCATGTGTGATGTTCATTCTCTATAATGAGAACAGGGGTTTTGTTTGCTTTGGGTTTTTGTTCTGTTTTTGTTTACTTTTTGAAAGGCCTGTTTTTCTTTTCAAATTAGCTTTACAGCTTTTGTGATACTGATTTGGAATGGAATTATTCCAAACATATTCACTCGATTTTGGAATCAAGTGAATTATGTCATACTAGTAGTGTTCTATAGCACTTTGATTTTGCAATCCTTTCTCACGCTTTTTCTGTTTAGCAAAAAGGACTCGCAGAATCCCTCATGATTGTGAAACAGCATTTGTGAGTTGAACTACAGTGATTCCACTTATGTCATGTGAAATTTTCTAATCACATTGTAAAATCATAATGGTTTTATTTACTTTCAGCATCATGAATATAACACAATTTGGGTAGTTTCTATAAAGTCTTTTATGTTTCAAAATTAAATGTTTTAGTAGCTTTTAGGCTATTTATCCAGACACTTTTAGTTGTGCTATAGGAAAACAGTGTGTTTCTTCTGAAAGAATTTTCACCTATATACGCTGCTGTTTATTTGAAAGTAATCTGTTCAAAAAAAAAAAACTTAATTTGAATGTAAGGCATTGGTTAAAACAGGAATTACTATTTATTGTAAAATATTCACAGAAGTCTATAAAGAGCATTGCTAAAATATACACAAAGGCAGTAAATACAGCACTTGCATTTCTTAACTGTGGGATCCAGTAAGAACACTTTAAACAAAGTATAGTATTCACATGCCAAGTACGTACTGCACAGAGTTAGAGCGGTACTCTGTATTTCTCATCAAAGGAGTTCACATCTCTATTGAGTTTACTGTTAAACATTGCAGAAAGTGTAGCTGCACATAATAAATGTGTTTTCAGTATAAATACAGCTAATTACAAAGAAATTATTTTACTATAAAGAGTTATAACAAATGGTGTAGTAGATCAGGAGAAATTATATTAGCTCCTGTTATCAAACTGGTAAGTTCTTTTACAAGTGTGCAGTTGCCTCTAGGAGGAGGGACTAGTTATAGAAACTTGCAGCTTACATGGTGATAGTTTACTTATTTTCTGAGAATCTTAAATGAAATGATGGAAGTCAGTACAGGAGGATTGTGATTGTGCTTAATGCAATGAATTATAATATCACTGATACATTGTGAGTTAATCAGATAACTGACAACTGATAATTAATCAGATATTTTTGTTTGTAAAATAAGATCATGCTTCTCAGTGTTTCCAGTGAGCTGAATCTCCAGTCACTGCTGTTAATGTTTCATTCCCCTTTCTGGTGAAATATAGATACACCATAATACTTACTAAAGACCATCTATTATTAACCAGTGACAACGGCTAGGGTGAAACTTACACAGCTGTCTAGGCTGGAGTGAAAAATAAATTTTCTGACCCTCCTTGAAAGCTACGAGTACTCTCCTTCCTGATAAAAATCTGCCTGTATTTACCCATCCTGACCTTCCTTGTCTGTGGTTGTGTGGCTGCTGCTTTTTTTTAAAAACAGCTTACTTTACTAGCGAAGGAAATCATTTCAGTGGGCATTAGTATCTAGTTTGCTTCCTGTGCCTGTTTTTCTGAGTGCTTTTACAGGTGTATGTTTCTTCCAGTCAGCAAAGTAATGTAAGTGGCATTGAATGTACTCCTTAAAGTGCTTTTCTTGGTATTATATTACAACCATGTTTCAGATCATCTTTCTTTTCTGTTGTAAATATAACATCTTCTTGGTTTGTTTGATTTATTTATTTATTTATTTATTTATTTAGTAGCACTGTTTGAAATTTTCTGCATTCTTCATCATAGTATATTGCCATTCTGTGATTGTTTTCAGGATAGCTGGCCTTTTACCCTCTATCAGCATTTCAAATGGTGACTAATAAGTCGTCAGTGAGATATATAGCGTTTATCCAGCATCTGTAAATATGAATTTCATTTCATTCTTTCAGATTTGTTTTTCAATGCCTTGCTCTTTGTACCCATTCTTGTGGTAATGTGTTTAGTGATGTTTAAACTGGTACACTTAAGAGTGCTGTAAAGACAGAAACACACTGAATCGTGTGCCGCTGACAGGTTTTTACATTTATGCACCATCCTACACTTGGGTAGCAGAAGATGAAAAGGAAAGTGTATTTAACATTTTTTTATAGTAAATTGCAGATGTAACTTTGTCCTTTGCTTCAAATAATACAGATCACGTTTGACCAAAGACAGCTGGGAATCTCACGTCGCTGTCTTTTGCTGTTAGCGGAGTTATGGCACCTGGCCACAGGCAGTGCTCATGATTAAGATGGCTAGGACAGTGAGAATTATTTTTTGTATTTTTTTCTACGTGGTCTATGACATTATTGCACATAATGTCCTTTGTGTTGAGTCCAGTATGCAGATTTCTCATGTTTCCTTAGCATTCTGGATGCTGTGCTAATCATTTTTAGTAGCTTAGGAAACACAGTTGACCATACATCTCAAGTCATTCTGTTCGTCAGCTGGAAAGTTGTTAAATTTGTGGGTTTTAATTTCCCCCATCAGATCTGGTTTCAAAAAAGACTTACTTTAATGTCATTCTGTTTCTTATATTGTTTAATACTTGTTAAATCATGGCTCTTAAAGCCATGTTTCATATAACAAAATTTTCTCAACCTGAATTTCATAAATAATAAATATTTTTGAGGTATTAGTATTTCAGATGTCTATGATTCTTTACACATGCATATCTTTTTTTTTTTGCTTAAAATCATTCAGGTTGGAAAAGACCTGAGGATGAAATTGTTGAAAATACTGTCTTACAGCAGCTTCCAATGCCAGCTTTCTCTAGAAATATTTATGTAACCTTTCATGACACTCTTTATAATAATAATAAAAAAAAAAAGTCACAAAATTTATGTGAAAATTTGGGCTAATTTGGACTTGTCTGGAAACTTAATGCAGTAGTGTTGTGTAAAAGGATTCAATTACAGTGTGCAGTGTTTTGTAAGTAACTGTCTCACATAAAAAGTTAATTAATCAGAGCTGTGTCAATTTCCTTGTGCCATGTCAATTTGCAGCAAGGTAATTAATCACTAATCGCCCAGTGTGCAGCAAACTAAGGGGCAATCCGTGAGTCATTTATTGTTTTTTTCTTTTTTTTTCCCCAAATAAATGGCACACAGAGCCATGAAGAAACGCATCTTGCCTTTCATAATATTTTTATCAACAGTTTTGCATGTTGTAATAGACTGCAGCAACAAGCAGCTGTAGTTCAATGGAATATGAATATTAAAGAAACAAATGAGAGCAGATTTATAGGCCATTGCTTTTCTGTTATGTCAGTTTTGAGATTACACTGAGCAAATGAACAGTGAAAAATTACTCTTCCATGTGGAGAATGGTGATTAGACTTGTACATTAATTAGAGATTTTTGTTTTCCTTTTCAATGCATTTCAAATGAGAATGTCCTATAAGAAACTGTTTGTCCAAAATGCAGATTTATTCATTCCTAAACAACTGTTTAATATTGACATGTGTTTTTTGTACAATGCTAAGGAAATCATTGTTCCACTAATTTTGAGTATGTTTCAAAAATAAATGTTTATATTTTGAGTGGAAGAAAGAGAAGGGACCAGTCATGCCTGTTTTTGATATAGATGACAAATTTCCTTTGAATTCAGTTAATTCACAATTAGATTCTGGAGATAATCATCTCACAAAAAGGCCAAGTGAAAAAATGTATTTTTAGCTTGCTGTTAGTAAACACTGTGAACTTTCTAAAGAGTTTTTCAAACTTTAAATATGAATAATTTGAAAAACCTTTTTATTTCAAAAGCTGTAGTAATGGAGCTTTTACTTGCACTGCAGTTTGGACTGCGCATTTTAATGCAAAGTTCTACAAGCATCCTCTCTAACACAGTTTTTATAATTCTTTAAGAGAATGCCAATTAAAAATACATAGTATTCTTAAGGTCAAGTGAAAACTCACTTGATATACAGTATAAACCAGGAAAAATTCCTAATTCTGTTCTATATAATATGATATAGATCATTCTGCTTACCCTTCCTCAGCATATTATCTATTATTCCTCTTTGTTCTTAATTAATAAGTCCAGCACTTCTGAAGTGTTTCCTCAACAGGGATTTTCCTATGTGAATAATATAAATGTGTCTTCCTGCACTTCTAACAGTCGAACTGCCTTGCAGTAAATTAGCTAGAAACTGATTCCAACATGATGTAGCATTAAAACTCTTCAACATGAAACGCTGGAAAATTCTTCATTGCAGATGACCTGATAGTTTGTGCAGAGCAGGAGAGATTAGGAGTGATGAGAGGTAGATTCATTCATCCATTTTGATGGCACACCTTTTTTGAGGCATATGGCACATTCATACAAATTCAAACCACAGCACAAATGCAAAGAATAATTGCCCATTAAAATCGCTGTATATTTTTATGACTGATGCAAAATCTGCCCCCTGTTGTTTTTTACATCTGCTACTCTTCCATCTATCCCAAAGCTTTAAAACTTTAATACACAGTGTATAACCCTTAAGTATTATTTTACCTGGTTGTGTTCCTCCCTTTCAAAACTCAAACTTTGTCAATGTTCAGAAAGTCTTTGATTTCCAAGGCTTATGTTGAGAGGTGGTGTCCAGGAAATCCACTCTCTGTCATTTTTATTTAGTAAAAAGTAAATAAGACCAATGCTTGTATATTATATCTTTTCAGAGAAATTAAGATTTGATTAAATTTAATCTGCAAACACAAAGATGGCTGGCATGAAAGGTATCTTTCCCTCATGCTTGTATTTCTTTTCTATATACAGTCATTGCTTACCTAAATTTTAGCCACATTCTAACATGAGTCCTGTTAATTCCAAAAGACTTTTAATTTTCTTGAACATTTCATTTTGCTGAACAGATTTCATGTTTGAATCTAAACGGAAGTTTGATGAAGGAAGTACAATGACAGAGTTTCCATGTTCACAAAGTTTGCAGACGATAGACATTTTTGGATAATTTTCATCGTTGTAATATATTTTTTTCATTTTTATCTTCTTAAATGTAGAACAAATACATTTAAAAACGGGATTTTACCAAATCAACATTCCTACTTTTTTTTCATTTCACTTAGGCTGTAGTACAAGATTATTTGTGTGCTCTTTGATAATTGTAGTAGGTAAAAAGAAGCACTTTCAGTCTTTCCATTAGAAAATGCAAAATTGTATTTCTATTGCATGAGCTGCTTCTTGTTGTTGCAGTGCCATTCACATTTGAATAGCATAATAACTAACTGTAGAACTGATAGGGACTATTAGATGAGAAAGTAAATTGCTTCTTTGGCTTATATTTGATTACACAGTTCTTAGAAATGTTTTGTGTTTTGTTTTGTTTTTTTAAACCTCATACCATCACCAATAATGAGTAGTTGGAGAAATTTGCCTTTTCTCTATTTCAGGTCAGAATTCCACTCATCAAATTACATTGATAAATTTAAGCTACTTTTATTTAGAAATGGATTCAGATGCTTTCTAGCTGAGAGTCAAACACATTTTCAATGTCATTATAATAGCATTTTCACTGACTGAGTTTCAGTAGTTTGGCACTGAGGCACTGAGGAAGGTTGACCTACAAACTGTAAGTCATTAAATCTTTACCCCTCCTGGCTAGTATATTCATTACGTTGGGGGCTGTTTGATGCTACTTAATGCTTCCTGATGGGAGAGCCTTTTTCATAAAATTGTTTTTATTAAGTCCATTATTCAGTTCGGTTCCAATGGTGTTCCAGTGGTTATTTTTGGGTTGAGGATATTAAAAAGTTGGTAGCAAAATAAATTCTGTGGTTATTGCATGCTCCTAACCACCTGATTTCTCAGCTGGGATAAAGAAGCATCATTTTTCTTGGTTGAATTCAAATGTAGGGTGACATGATGTTGGTAATTATTATACCTCTGGCAATAACTGTGATCTTTAATAATATACCTGCAATTAGAAGGCATGTTTTCACATGCTTTGCTTTTCAGGATGACCCAAGTCACTTTTTGAGGTTGGATATAATTCTGAGTTCACTTTCTCATAAGACCTTGCAATGCCTTTCTTAGATCTGTATTTCTCAGATTTAATTTCAATTATGTCTCATCCTCTTCTCAACAGAACTCCAGATCATTGCTCTAAATTCTACTAGTTGCTCCTGTAAGATTTTCTCTAGTTTTGCCTTACTCTAGACATTTTATGCTTCATGATTTTCTTAACGAGGCAATGCAAGATGAGCATAGCACAACTATGAAATTACTTCAGGCTTTTCATTTTAACATACCATAGAAAAAAATCAGATCTTTTGAAAATGGTAGAAATCCCTGTCTTATCTTAGAATCTCTCATAAATATTTAATTATTGAAAAACATATATATATATTTGTGTGTGTGTGAAAGCTATACTAAATGGTATGTTTAAAAGAAAAAATATAAAAACGGTAGTTCATACTTGGACATAGGCATATCATCAGTGTCTGCCATACAATTTCTGCACAATTCCAGTTGACACTTTTGAGCTACAGTTATTCCTCTCTTCTGAAATCAAGAGATAGATCCATTATTTACACACGTGTCTAGGGTGTGAGACTGTATGGAGAAATTGGTGAGTTAATTTCAAATAGTACGTTTCACAGAAGAAAGGTTGTCTAGGACCCTGAGTGTTTTACTGAAAGATTAATTACTTAGCTGCTTTAAATATCGCCAAACATGTTAACTGCTAAGAATTAATTGCTTAGAGTAGGGGCTCCCAGGCTCTGTAACTCCACAGTATTGTTAAATACGTTAGATTCCTTGAGTTTAGACATTTTCAAGTTAACCGGTTTGGTTTTTCTTTACCACTGCTTCTCTTTTCCTTGTAAAGGTGTGTTTTCAGTATGTAGAGAACTACAGATGCACATGTAAGTGAAGAAGTTACCCAAACTGCTCAAAGTTTGTCAGACTTAATTAATTTTCTGTCAGTGGCATTTAGGCCAGAGAAATTTCTCTTGTTCTTGGTAGTTCAAGAGTGTCCTTAAAACTATGCTTATTAAACCTAGCTATAGAACACCAACCTTCAGGCTTGTGATACAGGATATTTACCGTTTTAGATACGTTTTCATGGCCAGACTCTTCAGTGGGAGGAACCTAGCAAAATCAAAAAGGCATAGCAGTAAGGCAATAATGAAGTCACCATGATTAGAGCATTTTCCTTCACATTTAATCTAGTAATTTTTAGATGTTGTGAATTTTTTATTTTATTTCAAATTCAAGACTAATTTTAAAATTTAATGCTAAAAGAGATGAAAGAAATTTGAATTGAAAACATATTTCAGACTTGAAAAACTGTTTTATGCATCAATTCTTTCATTTGTTTGCTTTTATTAGGTCACTATGAAGCAATATTTATCTCTTTATTTACATGCTGTAAATAATTCAATGCATTGAAGCACAACTAAAGTAACCTGAGTGCCATCAGAGCTGGATTTAATTTTCTATGTCTCACTGATGAATTGGTTCCAAAATTACATGCTTTAACTTCAAAGAAGAAATGAATAGTGAAGTATTAGTTAAAAAAAAAAAAACTGTCAGAGAAAGTCCAATAGTTTCATTTTTTTTTTAAATTAAAACGTTTATGAGAGGTTTTAGAGACATTTTACAGAAAAAAATTCTAAATAGTACTGTACTACTGTCCTATTTCTGATGAAAATATTTTGTTTCACATGAAGTGGTAATTAATGTTTACAGCTACTTGCAATGACAGTACAAAATTGTCTGAGTTTATTTCTTTATATGTCTAATTTGTTTTTATTGGGCCCGAATATTATCTGAATTCATTCATTTCCAAACTATTCAACTCGTCTTTGAAGAAATAGCAGTACCATTGTAAACAAGGCATACCTCCCAAATTCTGAAAAAGCTCTTGCTTTTTTTTTTCCCCTCAATACACAGTTCAGACCTGTTAGTAGCCAACTCTTTAAGCAAAAATGAAGCTCTGTTACATTTGTAAAAGCATCTAATTTAGATTGAAAGGGACCATTGGAGGTCACCTGGTCCAGTGTTTCACACGTGCTCAACACAGGGTGAACTATAATGACAGATCCAGAAATTTCTCTGGAACTATAAATTTGAACTTGGGCTGAGTGGTTTTGGCTTCAAACATCTCCTTTTAGCAGGGTTGGCTGCAACAAACAACATTGTTCCTACTAATGAGTGTCTTCCAGAAAAATCAGAGCTACCCGTGACACTGCCATCTGAATTCCCAGCTTGCTGTCTGCTATTCACGCACAAATGTTTAGTGTAAGATTATGAGGCCTCTGGTTAAAAGGCAAATAATTTACTTATTTGACAGCTCCGTCATCCACTTAGAGACTGTACTTTAATATAGGCATGAATATGCTGCTACATTACCAGTATTATACCTGGTTTTAAGACACCAGATTGATCTGAATATTTTATATTCCTCTTCTTTTCTTTGCAGTGCCAGGATTTCCCTACCCGGCTGCAACTGCAGCTGCTGCGTACAGAGGTGCCCACCTAAGAGGCCGAGGTCGCACAGTGTACAACACGTTTCGTGCAGCAGCACCCCCCCCTCCGATTCCAGCTTACGGCGGGTAAGATCAGCCTCTTTCACCTAATACTGTGAATCTCCAAAGGCTGCAAACTGTTTGTGACTGTGGTGCATGCTGGTCGTGTCTCACTGCAGAAACCAACACAGCATGCAACCAATCCGAGCACTGGAAGTGGTGCACCTTGCACAAAGTATTGAAAAATGACTGTAATTTGTACTGCCATGGTTGGTGGCCTTAAGCATTTGAGGTGTCACATATTGTTATGTAAATGCTCTTAGAGACCGAATGCTTTGGAACGGAGAAATTGTTTCAGCTAAAGATGTGTTTTTGATGATTGCAAACATCTGGTTATTAAGGAGGTTGGATCACATAACTTTTTTTCTTTGAATCATCCACTGAAAATTGTCTCTGTACCTAAAGGCTTAGTGGGTTTTTTTTGTTGTTTTTTTTTTTTTAATTTGGTGTTAGTTTATCTAGTTGACATTTTTGCCAGGACAGAAAACTGGGCTGCTTCTTGCAGGGCCATGTGCTTTCTGGTTCATGTTTGCTTAAATAGTACCTTAAAATTCTATTGTCAGCGACCTATGTTTACAAAAACCAACAAATAAGGAACACAGGAGAGAAATTCATAGCAATCATTAGAAACTCAATAATCTGTTGATTCAGAATTGTAAAAGCATGGTATATTTCTGGGGAAAAGAAGAGAGAAACAAATTCTGGTAGCTCTGTAAATGCTGACACAGGTTTTGTATGCTGCCTATGATCTCTACAAGCCCTAGCAATGTCAAAAGATTTTCAGCTATTAAGAAATCTGTAAGTTTGGGAAATCTGGAAACAGTAGATCTTGGGCCACGATAGTATTTTGTGGTAACATTTTGTAGTAGATATGCTACTACTTCTCTTTAGAGCAACCAGATCTTTCTGGGAAAGGGTCAGGGAGGTTTGGAAAGTCATGGAACAAAGGTAATTTCTCTTTCCTCAACAAAATGCTATTCCACAGCTCATCTGTTCTGGCTTTGGATATCCTCCTGTAAGGAAGCCTGCAGCACAAGATGATGCTGAGACCCTATCCTCCTACTTAATTACAGTAGAAGACAGGTGCCCCTCACTAGTCCGCCACCCCAGGCTTCCCTGGAAGTCTGCTGAGTAAAGCTGGTTGAATGTATTCAAGGCAAATTTTGGCTTGATCTTTTCTATATTGTCAGAACACAACAATTATGTTGCTTTCAAGTTCAAGGAGATGTCTGAAATATGTGAGCTGAGACCTGAGGTCTGGAACTGCAGAAGGAAATAGACCAAGTAATACAGAATGCAGCACAAGATCTATATTGGATGTTATCATAGTATGGGAATCTGGTGATATCAGTAATGTTAAATTCTGCCATATTAAGGGAGTACTGGTGTGATTCCAGCTGCATTGGTTTGTTTAGGTCCCCTACCAGCCTTTTACAAGTAAGCTGACTGGATCTGTCTCTGGTGGGAAGCAGTTTCTCGTGAAGCCTTTGATTAAGCCAAAAGGCATGTCTTTTTTCTGGACAGGTTTGCAAATCTAGTCAGTCAGCCACTGAGCTAAATTTTCAGGGATATTTGGGGCACGCACTTTGACCATTCCTTCACATTGGGCAATATCCCCTCAGAGAAATAAGCTGTTCAAAAAATTAATATAAAAATGGTGACACAGAATCAGGTTACTCTTTAAAAGTGAACTATATTTTTTTTGAGTGATTTGTGTAGTTTAATAAGCTAAATAAAATACTACTGTGACTTAATGGAGGAAGACACCATGGTTTTTGAAAAAGATCGTCTGAGTTACCTTTGGACAAGTATGACATGCCACCAAAGCATCCTGCTGTTGCCCAGCCTGTCTCCTTTAGAGGCAATTCAGGTATGTGTACATGGCAATGAAGGGAACAAGATCAGAATGTCCTACAGGAAAAATTTCATACCTGGATGTCTCAGCTATGAAATGGGTACTGCAGGTGTGAAATAAATACACATGTATTGCATACTGCAAGCAGATACGTATTTTATAATTTTCTTTTGTGCTTTTTAGGCTTTAGCTGTTTACCAGCTTTAAATTATAGGTCTTTAGTTTAAGAGGCCACATATGGGTGGTCTGTGTGTGTGCGTGTTACATCTAAATGTTTATAGTTTAGTTAGTGCAGTGACTCAGCAGGAAGAATAAAATTGCTAAGCATAATACATGCGTGTTCTCATACAACAGTGCTGCTTAGTTTGAGCATTTTAGATACTAAATTAGATATAAGCATTGTGAAATCCTATTGAAAGTTAACAGATGCCTCAGCACTAATCTGCGGATAGTTTGAGAGGTTGGACAGATCTCATCTGTCTCCATGACCTGTTCTTAAAGTTGATTTAAGGAGGAGCCATGCATTGAATCAGGAGAGAAGTGAAATCTTTTTTGTTGGCATGATGACCTCCAGCTCTCTGAGATAAATCCTCAGTAATTTAGGACTCTCTTCTGCCATTTCTGTTTTCTGATACAGGCTGACTCTGCAAAATTTTTCGGTTGATAAGCTAAATCCATAGAACCACAGAATGGTTTGGGTTGGAATGGACCTCACAGCCCCCCCAGCCCCACCCCTGCTGCAGGCTGGGTGCCCCCAGCTCAGGCTGCCCACCCAGCATGGCCCTGAGCACCTCCAGGGATGGGGCACCCACAGCTCTCTGGGCAGCTGTGCCAGAGCCTCACCGCCCTCTGAGCAAAGAATTTCCTCATCACATCTGACCTAAATCTCCCCTCTTTTAGTTTAAAACCACTCCCCCTTCTCCTATCAGTATCTACCCATGTAAAAAGTTGGTCTCCATCTTGTTTATAAATTCCCTTTAAGTACTGAAAGGCTGCAGTGAAGTCTCCCTGGTGCCCTCTCATCTCCAGGGTGAACAACCCAGCCCCTTCAGCCTTTTATCGTAGGAGGGGTGCCCTAGCTCTCCAGGCCCCCACACGCTGCCTCCAGCCGCTGCTGTCTGTCCGTCTCACATTGGAGCCACTCAGGGCAAGGCAGGAGGCGCTCAGGCACTTGTGGCCCTTCGAGCCCTGCCCCTGTGGCTCCTGCTCCACCACTCCACCAGGCCCTGGCAGCAGAGAATATGGTGGCTGCAGCCATCTTGTCTTCATTTAGATAGGCTTGAGTTCAGACATTAGTCAGGTTTATTTTTCTGACCACCTGTGGTTTAAAATAGCACATTGATTTTCAATACACAGACTCCCTNTATTTTTAAAAAACATTGTCCCTTTTTTTTTTTTTTTTTTTTTTTTTTTTTGGCTATTTGTGAATCCATGCAGACTCTGTACTTCTGTTGCAATGGTCCACAGTTGGATAAATAATGCTGTATTCTGAAATAATTTCTTTGGCCTAGGATATCTTCTGCTACTAACTGCCTTGATACAGCAGGACCATTTGGAATCTCTTTTTAATGCTTTGTTCTGTGCTCACCCGTTATGTACTCTGACCTATCATAGAGGCAAAACAGCAGAAAGAATCCTTAATCAATGGAAATAAACTATGTTGTTTTCAGTTACAATGCAAGTAGGAGTCAGGGAAAATTACAGAGAAAATAAAGAGATCATAGAGAATGAATTGACTTACAGAAGGAAGCAAACAACTTAGAATATCATTTGTTGATAAGAAAAATGGAAATGCTGTTTTGCAATTAATTTAGTAGCAAGCTTTCATTTTTCACTCAAGGAAGTAGCACAGCTTATAGCTAAGCAAACAGTTTTATGCAAAAGTATTTTCAATTATTAAAAAAAATTGTTTCCCCATACATCATGTATAATGATATGTGAATTTTAATTACCTTTACATTTACAGTAAAACTCAGTAATACACAGTTAGAAAACACAATTTCCTTTTTAAAAAGTACCCACATGTAAATGTAAAACAAAAAGCTGTTTTGAAAAATTTTTCATTTTATTAATCTTTGAAAACTTACAAACGAAATATAACAATTAGAAATAATCTTTTACACCCTGATTTTTTTTATATTCAAAAGTTTTAGAACTGAAACAGAATCACTTTCAAATTGGAAATCAACTGCAAAGCTAAGAACGTGTATTTTCTAATTAGTCTGACAAGCTTCTTACTAGTGGTTATCTCAGCTGCACTGTGTCAAGGTTCCCTGTTACAAAAACCTTCTTTCTCTTCAGTTTCTCTTAATCTGCATTTATTCTTGTTCATATGTCCTATTTGATACTGACTGTGACTTTTTCTCAGATGCTGTATATCAACAAGGTTAAGAAATGGCAATGTGTCCCTGTCTGAAAAGAAATATGGAAGATCTCATCATTAGGCAAAATAAGTTACTGTGTGTTCTTATGGAAAATTCTCTTCTCCTATGCCTTACAGTTACTGGGAAACTGCAAATATGACACACTTTGCCAAGTTTCAGGAAAACTGGTGAATACAGGCATATTTAGAGCCATTGTTTTCTTATACATCAAAAGACATCATGCATACTCTAAAACATGAGTGTCCAGCCTTTTGGTTTGCCTGGGCTGTGCTGAGTGAAGAGGAATTGTCTTGGGCCGATGTCTCGGTTGTTGCTGAGTGATGGGTGTGGGGCTGGGCCGCTTGGCAGGGAAGAGCTGCCACCATGATGGCACAGTGGCATAGAGGGGGCCACTTTACTATCTGTCTCGGGCCATATGTGGCCCACAGGCTGCAACTTGGACAGGCCGGCTTTAAAATGTGTCTCTTTAAAATCAATGTTCATGAGATATGCTGCATAATTAATGTATTCTTCAGTTAAGAGTGAGGTGTTTCAGTAATTGCTTGAGATAGGGTTGTTTTTTAACTCATGGAAAATGCTTAGCGACTGTGTCATCATTTCTAATACCTTAAAATACTACAATGTGTAGCTTGCTCCTAAGTTTTTATGTGTAATTGACTTCTGTACCATAAAGTCCTACTCAACCTGATACGATGGAGTAAAGCTTAGTTAGTGTGAGAAAACAGAACGTTTTCATTTTTTAAGATCTATTTTGGGTGGAAGTCTTAGCCCCAATGTTATGCTGCAGGAGAAGAAGAAGCAAGAAATTGTCATGTACATGGCATGAGAGGTGCATGGAGGGCAGAGCGTGCCAGTGTGGGAGGTCATAACTATAAGCTACTGTCTGATTATCTCAGGGGGCTGTCTGGATAGTTCACAGCAAAATTGGTAACTTGCTTGAGGAGGAATGCAGATACTAACTTGATTAAAATCCTTTTATATTATCTTTTTAGGTCAGCTGTCAGGTAGGAGGTTTGGAGCTCACTCCTGGACTTTCTTGCAGGCATCTCTCTGACTATTAGATAGTGTTTTTTAGTGTTTTGCCATAAAATCTTAGAATATCATGAGTTGGAAGAGATCCACAGTAGTCCTTGAGTCCAACCCTCGGCTCCCCTCAGGACCACCTAAAATCCAAACCCATGTCTGAAAGCGATGTCCAAACTCTCCTTGAACTCTGGCAATGTTGGGGCCATGACCCTGGGGAGCATGTTCCATGCCCACCACCCTCTGGTGCAGAACCTTTTCCTGACACCCAGCCTGCCCCTCCCCTGACACAGCTCCATGCTGTTCCCTCGGGCCCTGTCACTGTCCCCAGAGAGCAGAGCTCAGCACTGCCCTCCACTCCTGGTGAGGAGCTGCAGGCCACCATGAGGCCTCCCCTCAGCCTCCTCTGCTCTGGGCCAAACAAACGAAAGGACCTCAGCTGATCCTCATATGTCTTGCCCTTCAAATCCTTTACTGTCTTTGTGGTCCTCCTTCAGACATTCTCTAATAACTTTATGTCCTTCTGATATTGTGGTGCCCAAACCTGTACACAGTGCGCAAGGTGAAGCCGCACCAATGCAGAGCAGAGTGGGACATGGGCAAGGCTCATATCAGAATCAATCAGACAAGCTTTGAACACAGATAAGCTAGTGGCAAAATGACTGGGACACTGCCCCTTCGCTCTGTACTCTGTTATTCAAAATATTTTTCTAAAGGATAAATTAAAAAAATTCTTGAATTGGTCTGTGTCTTTCTAGGATTATTATTCACACACTGCCTAATAATGGTGTAAGATAAACCCAATAAAGCAGAAGCTACTAGCAGAAGTACTCTTATGACAGATTTTGGATGTACTACCAAAGGTGGTAGTACTTACATTGCCAAAAGAAAGGAGAAAAGAAGCAGGTTTTGTTTTATTTAGCACACTACTATGAGTAAGCAATGTGATTTTTAACCTATTGAACTCTGCTGAAAGTGGTAGCTCAGCATTCTTAAAAATCGCTTGCCAAATACTAAAACATGAGTGAGGAGTTCCATCTTTAAATTATTGTCAAGAAAAGTTAGTGTCCATCACTGTATATCTGGTAGTATTGCAGTTAAAACTAATGAGAAGCCCTTCTCTTCCATCAGCATTTGCCTCAAGGTCTTCATAAGTTCAGTATCTGATGACTGTGCATCTTCACATGCACTCCTTATAGTTCTGATGAACCTAATGGAGAAGTAGCCCATATCTTGACTTCTGGTCTTTTTCCAGGGAGAACAGGGAATAACGATATGCTTTTCTCTTTCATGTTTCTGGGTTGGAGGCATGTAACTATCTCTTGTTATCTAAAGTTTTGTAGTTTGTGAAGTAATGCAAGAAGGAGCTCTCAAATTCTTTGTATAGTCAGCCAAGGAAAAAAAAAACAACAACAAAAACACACAAAAAACCAAAAAGCCAACCACAAAAAAAAAAAAAAAAAAAACAGAATTAGTTCCTGAATGTCCTACTTCTTGTTTTATTGAGTGTTATATTAATGAATTCAGGAACTCAGGGAATGAGAACTGTGGAGAACGGGCACATGAAGTACGTAATTGTATTGTATTTAATGGCTGGGAACATGGAAATCTTGTCAGATCCCAGCCACTGCATGCGGAGAGCTTGCAGATTGATTGGTAAAATGAAGGCAGAGTAGCAAAGAAAGAAAAAAAGACAATGGTATATTTTAGAAAAAATCTTCTAGTGGATTGCAAGAAGGAAAGAAAGTATTGAAGAAAGGGATGACAAAATATATTTTCACGTGGAAACAGAAAAAAGTAAAGAATATAAGCAGATGAAACAGTACTTATCGAGAAGTAAGGAGCGAAATGGTACAAAATATTAAGTGGACAGAATGGCAGAGGAACTAAAACAGACAAATATAAGAGGAAATCAAAGTGGGGAAAAATTATTAGTAATTCTTGTAAATATAGAAAATACACACTTTTATGACAAATTATGTCCATCTCTTGATCCAGAAGACTGTTTTCAACCAGTTGCTATGTTACCCAGCTGCTTCTTGTGACAGAACACGCTATATCATATATTATATGTTTTTAAAAATTCCTAGTATAATGTAATCCAGGATAAGCACATAGTTGGATCATGGATTAGTATGGACAGGTTGGTAAGAAGAAAATAAAAATTATGAAGATAAAGAAAGGTGAAAGAGCAGTAACAGACTACTCAGGAGCTATTCCCCTTTGTTAAAGTAATTGTTTCAGTGCTACCTTTTAAATGATTCAAGAAAGAAAAAAAAAAGTTGCTTTCAAACATCTTATTCTGCATTTAAGAAGAATAATTAATATAAGCTACTACATCTGCTGCTTTTTGCATAGTGTTTTTGTTTTTTCCAATAGGTTTCTCTGGGCTCACAGAAACTCTTACTTAGGACTCTTGCTTTGTACATTTGTGCAATTGTTAGTCCAAAAAAGCATATTTTGCCAATGCATAGTGATTTATGTGTTCCAGCTTTGTTGCCCTCAGTTAATTCCCAAAGCAAATGCTATAATTTTTTCAAGGCAGAAAATGTTGAAGCTGGGAAGAGAAAATGCTGGATTTAGTGAACAGCTGGAAGAACGTTATTATTAGTCCCGTGCAGGAGTTTCACTTACACATTCACAAGAATGAAAGCTGAGTTATGAGAATGTTGAAAATCCTCATTATTTGGTTTATTTTAAAAATAAGGTTATAATTACATCTCTTACTTTTTTCACAAAGGCTTCATATAAAGAGCATACTCTGATTTCAGCAGAGATAAAAACCTGGAAAACAGATTTAAGACAGTGAAGGTGACTCAGAAATCAGAATGGAGAATTTTTGTTCATCAAGTGCTTTCTTGTAGTTGTAATGGAGGGGAAATAATGCACTTATAGCCATGATTCCTGTTGCAATGGCTCAGAGTACGATTGTAATGCCTCCTTGTTCTACTGAATCAATCATTCCATGCACATAATCTGTTTTAGGTCATTTTTGTTAACTTGTGCAGATTGTTTGTAGGGCTGAGGGCAGTATATACTCAACTAGTATGAATTAAACTTTGCACACTCAAGAACAGTCTTATGCCATTGACGGATTGTTGAACCCAATCCTTTTAAAAGTTAACGATTGAAAAATGATAATGAAGAGAGATGTAGTCTTCACAGAATATTGTGAAGGCTGAATCTAAACTATCAAAGATTTTATCTTAATAAATTTACAACAAGAAATATTATAAGACACAGAGAATGAAATAAAGCAGTTAAACCCATACAAAGCAGATGTTTAAGAGTTGGTTAGAAAACAGTTTCATATCTATCAAAAAATATTCCAGGAAATGACTGCTACACATGATGTAAATAACAGAATTATTAGATGCGTGTTTTCTTATTAAATCAATATTTTTCTTTTCTCTGAGTTTTCCTTAACCATGTAAAATTATAAAATACAACTGAATAAATTCCCCAAATTCATTGTTCTTATTTTACTGCTTCCAGGTAATCTATTAACATATCACATATTCCTGGGTGCAGAAATTCAGATTTCAGTGACATAGCTATTTCCAGACCCTGGGTTGGTTTACAAGGAACTCAGGATTTGTGTGGCTTCCAAGACAACTTTTTGAATACAAAATATAAAAGGAGCTGTGGTGAGATGAGTCCTTCTGTGACGCATTCAGTCTTTTCCCATGTTTGAGACTTACCTGTTTGCTGCCCGCAGCTTCAAAGAGAGAAAAGGGGATGATGAGTCAAGCAAATCACCGTTTGGAAAATTATATACTGAAGGAAAGAAAAGTGCTAGAGTACAATATAACTCCTGATGCTTTTACGCCGTGTCCTTCTGTTAGGAAACACATTTGATTCCTATGATAAGATTCAGTCACAGGAGTTAACAAGTGACAGTGAGTGGAGAAGATAGACTGAAAATCTATAACAATATGAAGAAAACTAAGAGAGAAATTTTAACAGAAATAGAAGGCCTTATATTTAACATATCATACTACAAAACTATAAGGAGTAAATGAGATAAAATTAGCTGATTTCGTAGTGCATGTCCTGCTTGGGAATGTTATCCTTATGTGCCTGATTCTGTCTCTTCATGTTAATACTAACCATATTTAATGGTAGAGTCATGCGTTCGTGTCTTATTTAGTGCTGAGTACTTCTTCCAGTATAGCATTTATTAAGCAGTTACAAACTCAGAATTCCGAGTTTCTGTCTGTACATGACTGAGCATTATATGTAAAAGGAAGGCCTGGATGAATGAACTAACCTATCCAAGATTATAGCCAGCTGCATTTGGGAATTTAAAGCATTTCAGCCCATATTCATCTTTTGAGATCTCTATAAATTCACAAATCACCAAGAGGAGGAGGAAAATAGGTCCTCTTTTTGACAGGCATTCTCTCAAATGTGTTATTTTCTGAATAATAATGTTGAATGGTAATGACAAATAATATGTCTTAACATTCTATCATGGGTTGATTTTGGCTGGCTGCCAGACCCAGCTGCTCTCTCACTCTCCCTCCTCTGCACGACATGGGGGAGAAAATAGGATGAAGAAGATCATGAGTCGAGATAGGGACAGGGAGACTTGCCAGTTACTTCCACAGGTGAATCAAACTCTACTTGGTGAAAATCAATTTAATTTATTGCGAAATAGAATAGAGTTGGATGGTGAGAAACAAAGACAAAATGTATGACACCTCCTGTCTCTACCTCCTTTTTCCTAGTCTCAGCTAAACTCCTTCGTTCCTCTACCCCCAACCCAAACAGAGTGGTGCCAGGGGCTGGGTGGTGGAGGACTGCAACCAGTTCATAAGAATTCCTTTCTGCTAATCCTCCTTCATTACGCTTTCCCATTGCTTCTGCGTGGGCTCTCCACGGGCTGCAGCTCCCCTCAGGGCATACTGACCTGCTCTGGCATGTGGTGCTCCACCAGGGCCTCTCAGGAGCTGCAGGGAAACCTTGCATTTGTTTAGTATTTCTGTAGTTGTACTCATAGAACTTAATGATAATGGAGATAATTATTTCTGAAACACAATTCTGAAGCAGTTCTTATCTGCTGATAACTTTAAAGGCTGAGCTGCAGAATTTTTTCAATTTTTTTTTTTCAGATCAGAAGAACTGAAATAGTACTTCTGTTTTCTTGTTGTGCACTGATTTACCATAGGTGTTTCAGTGGTTATTTTGGAAAACTTCAGAACTTCAGTAAGAAAGCATGGTTCATCACTGGAATGTTGCATGAGAGTAGCCTTAGATAGTCTCTTTAGATGACGCAATTTTGGGTTAGTTTTTCAGTAACCTCTTACAAATCCTTCTCAACAGTATAACCACTAGGGTTTGAGTGCTGTTTATTTTTAAATCCCATTACAAAAAAAAAATTGAGCTTTGTGTTATCAAAAATAACATCTATTAGTTTGTTTATTGAACATAGAAATATATGATTTTGGACTTGTTATATTAAGTGCTAAAAAATTTTGTGCAGTGTACGACAGCACTGATATGTGTAGTGTCTTTTTGATGTGGAGACTGAGTTTGGCCTCCAGTATACTGGAACGTGTAATCCTGTCCAGAAGATTATTTAGAAAATGGAGTCCTTGTCCTTGGAATAAATATACCTTTTTTCAAATGTGTATCATTTGAAAAACAAATTTGCTATATGAAATTCCTGATAAGGGCCCCCATGTGCAGTAACCTTTGCATCATTTGTATATGATTTGTATGTGTTGTTCGTGATTGTGTAATTTTACCTCGCAGTCACGTGGAATGTTTTCCTTCTTCCATGCAAATTGATATGATGAAAACATGTAATATTTTAAAATAATAAGACCATAAAAAACAAAATGTAGGTACACTACAACATAAAACTTTTTCTGATGACTAACGATATAGGCCAGATTTGGTGTATTCCTCTCTGCAGAACTAATAAATGGAAAAATACATAAGTAAATGTCTGACCTTAACTGAAGGAAATGCCAGCCACTCTGATTTAAGTGGAGCCAGGTTTTCATACATTGTTATTCCATGGCAAACGTTTATCATTGATGAAGTATAATTTAGTTCATGTGTATGTATGCATATTTATGATTTTCTCAAATGAATCCGACTTAGACACATAGTTCATCCCTGTGGGTTTTGGTCATTGACCTCAATAGATCAGTTATATTTCTGACATGAAAATTCTTGTCAGAATTGCAAAATGACTTAGGATAGCAACTTGATGATAATTGTTGTTCTCAGATATTAATATTCTCAAACTGAGAGTTTTGTTGCAAAAAAAAACTATTGTGTGCTCTCATAGTTAGCTCTCGAGACACCTTGGGTTGATTCTGGTGTAGGAAATACCTATGTAAGTTTCAGAACTGCCAAATAAAATGGCTGGACTCTTATATTGGTAGACCATAGTTACATGTTTACAGTTTTATTTAGTGCGATGATTTAAACTATATTTGTCATATTGTGTCATTTATCTTGGAGGGTTTAGAATCTAAAATTTCAACTATTTACACTGGGAATTTGTCTAAGCTGAAATGCAGCAGTCTTTGGGTAAACTGTTAATTGCAAAGTAACAATTCTACGTTTTTTCATATAAGCAATAGTAGTGTAGTAGTGTGTCAAACTACATCTTCAGGGTAGCTCATAATTATGAGCATGTTTGCCAAATTTGTAAAATGGTAGTGAGGAAGGTTAGTGCTTTTCTTAGAATAACACTGTAACATTCTTCCAAGACCTGTTGTCACTATTATAAATGTGTATCGATGAAGTACCTATGAATACTGTCACCTGTATGTGCATTCAGTTATTGCGATTTGAACCAACGGGTGTAGAATTTCATCAGTATAATTATTTCACACATTTCCCTCATCATATAATCTATTTTTAGTTTTGTTTTCCGTCTAAGTAGTGACAAATACCACTTTGTTTCAGAGGACTGACAATTACAGGACAAGAAAGTAGTATTCCAGGAAGTAACATTTTGTAAATGAATTAGAACTTATCACAGGATTGGCCCACTGAAAGTTTTTATTTAAAAAATGCTGACAGTTTGTCCTTAAAAAAAAAAAAAAAAAGAAAAAAAAAAAAGAAAAAAAAAAGCTTACCAAAAGTGTTTTCCAATTCAGCTGTGCTTCATGTTTCACCTCTTTTTGACTAAGCATTTGGCATACTTTATAACGATGTTGTATTCAGTACAGTTCCACTTCTGATAATTGCTACCAACCTCCTTAACCAATGTGAAGAGTGCCTTCCTTCCCCCCTCCCTTTGTTCTTGTGACAAGACTAACCTCAGCTGTGCAGGGGTTGGTGGCATTTGCATGTGGAAATGCACTAATATGGATGTTTTTCTTTGTGTGTGCATCCTTGCAGTGTTGTATACCAGGATGGATTTTATGGTGCAGACATTTATGTAAGTATTCATTGATGTGCATGCTGTCCTTGTACATTACCAGAGTCATTCTTTTTACAAGTTTGCTGCCTAGCTTGACTCTGTTTTGTCTATTTACCATCCCTTGCCTGTCAGAAAGAATTGAGAAGAATATCTCTCACATTGGAAGACCTTTCTGTTCATTACATCTATCATTGTTCAGTGGAGCTGAATTAAGTCTTCAATCAAATGTTGAATAAATGCAAAAAGATGTGAAAAATGTGTGTGTGCATGTATGTATGTGTGTGGAGGAGCGTCTTCCTTCAAAATTAAAGTATTAAGAAAAGTTAAAAAATAAAGCAGAAACATCCTTCTGCCAACAACCAAAAGCTGTTTTTTAAAAGTTCAAGGGTAGTTGAGTATTGTTAATAGCTGAGGTATGAAAATACAGTATGGAGAGATAGAGACCCAAGCAAGATTTCTCAAATCCAGGCAACATTTGGGATATGTGTTTGCCATGGTAGAGCTTAATTGCAGAGTAAGTTTAAGATTTGTCTGTGCGTTGTCTGTTATTTGGATAGACTTTTGTTTGCTCTTTTTAAATCCACATATTTCAGTTTATGTGAAATAGGTCGAGATTGCTTATGATATAAAAAGTGCTTATATTTGTTAGTAAGTGCTGACAGCCCTGCATAGTCATTACAACTTCTCATTAAAATATATGTAGCTCATTGGTCACCAACTTCATTTTAAATAATATTTTTCATTTTTTTCATACCAATATTGGAGTTTTTACCTTGAATGTATACTAAGAGGCTATTTACATCTGAGTATTCAAGAGGTTTAAGACTGAGCCTGAATTTCAGTCTTCTAATGTAATTCTTACACTCTGTTTACAATTTTTTAAAAATGCACGGATATGAAATATGTTACCAATAATACAGTAATCTTGCCTATTTGTTATTATTTTGAAAAAGTGATCTCATCCTAAGTTACGGGTATCTTTATTTCAACAAACGACTTGTGGTATCCTAATTGTGCTCATGTTTTACTGTCTCGGTTGAGTTACACAGAGATAGGTGAGGTTCAATTGGTGTGGACATTAAAAATTCACTGGGTAGTGCTAGGAAACATTCCTTGCATTTATTACCAGCAATCTTTTAGAGCTATTTCCAAAGGAACAGAATATTTTTGGTTAAGTTTTATGTGAAAGAAAAACAATTTGATCTTATGGAAGAAGTAGGTTTTGTTTTTTCTGATGCAATAAAAGGCTGACACCCACCTGAAGATTCATTTGTGCAGTTGAAAAATATCTTTTAAATAAATCAGCATGGTTTAAAATTCTCTATATACTTAGTGATGCTATCAGTAGCATATTGTTAATGACACATGAGAATCATGCATTTGCCAAAGGCTTCCTGAAGTGTAGTGTGCTGCTTTAGTCTCACTGAAACACATCGCTGCTGAGTTTTTGAGCTGTATAGGATATGTTGCACAGTGTTGAATTTCTTCAAGTGTGATTTCCAATTTCCATATTTCTTCAAACTGTCAAAAGAATGTGACATCCATTTTGCTCAGTTTACCAACCTGAAAATCTGAAAGGCAACAGGAAATCTTCCTCAGGATTGCTTAATGTGATAGTATAGGTGGGAATTCAATGTTTATGTAACAGTTCATAGTTTTGGAACCCACTGCTGCTGAAAAGGAAGAGTATCTCTTTTGGTGTTTGACAAAGTTATTTTCGTGGGAGCCTTCATCCTCGCAAAGTCTTGAACGTTTTACTTCCAAACACAAAGAGATTTCAGTGAGAAAGGTACTGAAGAAATTACTAATTTCTAGTATAGCTTCAGTTTTGTTGTTTGGAGTACTCAAGTGTGTTAGAAAATGTGGCAGCTATGCTGGTGCATTGGTTTTGGCTCAGTTGCAACCTTGTGTTTCTTATTGGGTTTCTTAGTTCTCTCAATGCAGCAGAATGTTTATGGAAGTTGATATAATTAAAACATTATTGTGGAAATCTGCTATTTTTATAACATACAAAACTTCATTGTTCTTCAGATTTTTCTTTCTTACATCCAAAACAATTTGATGGAGAGAAAGAGAGAACTGACATTAGTCAAGAGAAAATTTATTATAAACAGTGTATTAGTTCTTAGTATATCAGTTTGCAGCAGACCAAGTTATTTATTACATCCCAATTGACTATGATTTAGTTCTACTCAGCTTTTCATTTTAATTACAGAGACGAAGCTTTGTGAAGAAACAAATGCTTTGTGGAAAAAAGAGAAAATTTAAAGTATATAGGTTATAATAGTAAATTGTAGAGAAAGGAACCTTACAAATACTGCAGAAAACAAAATCAAATGAACACTACTAAAAGCCAGATGAAAAATACTCATCAGCAAATATATCAAAATAGATTTAATTCTGATAAGATTACACTGATTAGCAACAGTAATACAGGCTGTGCTGTTTTTCATAACTAGCTATCAATGCAGCCTTTGGTGGCTTGCTTTTGTGCCAAAGAACTAGGAAACGATACTGATTGTGTAAAAACTACAGAGTGAAACAGGAACAGCAAATAGCCAGAGTTGCTTAATACTAACCAGAGGTATAGAGAGAATAGGAATATAAAAATAGGTGGAAAATGCAGTCTAAAATGAAAAATCCACACCCATGACTATATGTAATACAATATATTCTATATTTTATACAGTTCTGTATAAAATGTAATTATGCCTCTGAAATAGCTGAGCTATTGAATTCCTTTTTAAATGTGCCTTAAAGTAGGAAAAATAAAGGAGATGATTAGGAAGAAAGGAAGACCTTTTAAAATTAAGTATTGATTCACTAAGAGAAAAAGTCATTAAAAAAGAATTAAGGTTGCCTGCCAGCAAATATAGAAGTTCCTAGATGAAGATTGACAGCTGTGAAAATAAGAAAATACACTCCACAAAATGAAACAAAAATAGTAACAGATGAAGAAATATGCAGTTAAAAGAATAACACTGCACTATTGCTCTGCTTTATTCCTTTTTTTTTTTTTTTAATGTTGTCCTGAAGAATGTTTTCAGAACATGTCAGTCTTTGATCCACAACTAAAATGTCGGAAGGCTATGAAACAGCACAAACTTCAAATTCTCATCACCAGCTTCAGAAGTGATGATGTGGTTTAACCGTGTGTATTAGTCTGGTTGCTCACAGTAAGATTTTCTGAGCTGTTCTTGGGATTCTGGACCTGTGATATTGAGCCTGGTGAGGGTCCAAGATAGTTCATACGTTCATAGGTAGATAAGGAATTTTTTCTGAGTTACTGATCAAGAATAAGACATACTTTGTGAGCAGGGGAATGGAAAGATATTATCGACAGCTATTACCATCTCCTTCAGCTCAAAGGTATGATGGTGTTGAGGCTGGGGCACCTATCTACTTTTGAGGCAAAAAGCAGACACTTTCATTAAACTGTAGCAATTATCTACGCCGTATTCCCTTTCTACTGGATGGGTGTCCACTGATGCAGTCAGATATCCTGAAAGTCACTGTTCTAATGTGAAAAGCAGGGGTATGCAGTTAACACCAAAGTCTGTGTTGTAAGTACTAAAGATTTTTATGGTTTTTTTTTGTTGTTTGTTTGTTTGTTTTTTTAATGGAGAGGTGTGCCACAGAAATAAAATGAATGGAGAAATTCCTTTTTAAAGGGCAAAGAAATGCCAAGGTGCAGTGGGTGGTTCCTACTAATGCTCTATCCAGTGAAGTACTCCATGATGCCTTTCAAAACGTTTTGAGACCTGATGATGAGCTGTCTTTTCCTCTCTCTGATCTTTGTGATTTAAACACTGTTGAAAAATAAAATGCTAGGTCACTCCTGATGATTGTCCTGGATTAGAATTAATGCAGGTGCTGTCAATTTGGATATATTACAGAGAATTTATCTGAGGCAGCAGACAGCTCTGAGATTATAGTATAAGCCTACAAATAGCACAAAACTTTCATGTAGGCCTGGTCCAGAAGTTGAGCCATCACAGAGGACATTTTGTTTTTAACTCTCTCAGTCAAAATTTTTTTCTGTGAGAAGAACAAATACTGTGCAAACCTCAATATGAATATCAATATAGAGGGTGAGGAAATGACCACTCCTACTTTCTATTTTTGCAGGAATTGGTATGATTCATCCCATTGTTCACTTATAGCTAATAAGGCAGGTTTAATTCTCAATACTAGAAAAGATTTTAAACCTTGATTAATTTATGTTCACAAAATACTTTAAGAATTTCAAGTGAAAGGAAGTAAAGGAAGTCAAAATCAATGAAAAATATTCTCAACATTCATATAGAATATTAACTATATTACTAATAGAAAAATAATGAAAAATAGGCATCACTGAGTCACCTAACTTAGATGTGCTTACAATAAATGCTGTCAATGTATCTGAGATCAAGATAAAAATTTAGGTAATTTAGGAGAAAGTACAGACATATATACATGGTATTGTAACCTATCAATGTGCATTTGTGTGACTCATTTTTGTGGAAATTATACTTAGAACAGATGCACACATTTTATTTAAAAATTCAAATTTATTTCATTTTCCATTCATTTTCAGTTTATCTTATCCAGAATTTCTGCAAACACTACTTAAACTGATGAAGATTTCTCTGTAACAATTGACCGTTGATATTCCACTGATTCCACTGCTCCTTCAATTTGCTTGAGCCACAGAGGTGTATGAAACATGAAAAGGAAATTTGGAATAAGTAATTTTGGGGAATTTGTCCAAATTCCATCCTTGCATCTTTCTATCCATCCTTCCTTTACTCATTCAAATCATTGCATTTCTGTTTCTTTATAGAGCATTATTGCAAAAGCCTGTGTATGGCAATAAGTTACTCCAGGTATGACATGCTGACTGATGGAAAAAGCTCAGGCTTGAACGTAGGCTGTTGTAAAATTATACTAATCCTGAAATTATTCAGTGAGAGTATGGATGCTGTGTGTATAAATGATAAGAATAAGCTACAAGCTGCCTTTAATTTCCAGATTGTATCACAACACAAAATCGTATATATTCATGTCCAATGTAGTACAACACTTGTTGTAAATGTCCCATGCTTTATTTTATGCCAGTGAGATATATCTGTGTATTTGGACTGCAAGTATCTTGACTTTAATATATACTTAATTTTTTTAGACAACTTAAGCTATGTTGTCATTCCTTTTGAAGTAGAAGATATGGGAGTGCAGATAAGGGAGTAGACATTTTTGATAATTTTAGCTGAATGTATTATTTCAGATGAATTCAAGCATAGCAGTCAGGTACTTTCTGTACTTACTGAGGGAAAATAAAAACAAAATATTTCTAAAACATAGGAACTATAAATTTTTTTTAAGTTATGTAATTACAGTATTTTTCTAAATATTTTGCAATATGGTATAAGGCATGAAGATAACTGTTTACATGTTTCTATAGAAATTTATATGTAAGGAGTATTAATAGTATAATCTTCATCTACACTAATGTAGTTCAAAGTTCAAAATCAGGACAAATTGTAGAATGTGAAACACAAGTTTAGAGCTCAGTAGCTTGACTCAGATTCCCTTCCTGATTCCCAGTATAAAGTGTACCATCAAGTATTTTGTTGTAATGATGATCATTTTGGGCTGAAGCAATCCCAGATAGGAATACAGACTGAGGGAAGAACTCCTTGAGAGCAGCCCTGTGGAGAAGGACCTGGGGGACCTGGGGCACAAAAAGCTGGACATGAGCCAGCAGTGTGCACTTGCAGCCCAGAAGGCCAAATGCATTCTGGGCTGCATCAGCTGAGGGCTTGTAGCAGGGAGAGGGAGGGGACTGACCCTCTCTATTCTGCCATCATAAGGCCTCATCTGGAGTACTGCGTCCGGGCCTGGGGCCCCCCAGTACAAGAGAAACGTGGAGCTGTTGGAGTGGGACCAGAGGAGGGCCACGAAGAGGGCTGGAACACCTCTCCTGTGGAGACAGGCTGAGGGAGCTGGGCTTGTTCAGCCTGGAGAAGAGGAGGCTATGGGGAGATTCACTGTGTCCTTCCAGTACTTAAAGGGAGATTATAAGCAGGAGGGAGGCTTTTTTTGTGGGTAGATAGTGGTAGGACTATGCGGAGTTGTTTTAATCTAAAGAGGGCAGAATTAGATTAGACATTTGAGTAAAAAACTTACTCCTAAGGGTGGTGAGGTGCTGGGATGGACTGCCTAGAGAAGCTGTGGATGTCCCATTCCATGAGGCATTTAAGGCCTGGCTCTGTCCTCTGTGCACCCTCCATTCAGGTATTTATATCTGTCACTAAGATCTCCCTGAGCCTTCTCTTCTCCAGGCTGAACACCCCCAGGTCTCTCAATTTTTCCAGGACATTCACAAATTTAATTGTGATTTTTTTCAACCCATGACAGCTTAATAAAGTTCAGAGTTGACCTTCATTGTTCAGCAGCATTTCTTGATGAAAGCAAATAAAAATGCAGGTAGAAGAGGAATCTAACACGTATTTAGGGAAAACAGGCTTTGAACAAGAAAGGATCAGTCTTCACAAGCTGACCAATTTCCAGTGGTATTCAAATAAAGGAAGGAAGATTCTTACAGAGCCTGCCATCTGTGGCTTTAAGGCCAGCTGAGACGTGAGCAGCCTGTCTCATTTTAGTCTGATTAAGAAAACTGAAACATGGATACTTCTGGTGGTGGCCCATTTTCTGTACTGTACCAGAGTGGGAATCAATGGGTGCATAGCTGGATTGAAATGAAGTGACCTCTTGCATTTAAATAAAGGCTTTTAGAAATGGACTACTAGGACAAGGGAAGGAATCATGCGTATGGCTAACAGAATCGTGTCACACCATGGAATGACTTGCAGTCTGCCACACATTTTCAGGACTGTATGTTGAAAACTGGATGTCAAGTTTAATTTCCTCTTCATATTTTCACCATTTGTACTTCCTTATATCAGCCCTCAAAAAAAAAAAAAAAGAATCTCACATAGCAAAACCCCCATCACTGAACACAGCAATAATTTTAGTACTCACAAGAACAAGAAGGGAGAAGAGATTAATTTGTGTACTCTCACGTTTCTTCTTGTAGCACAGCACAGGCCGAGTGCTCATCCTCACTGCTTGCTGGCTCAGTTTGCACTTGGTGACATTATTTGACATCTGATTGCCTGCATGCTCATACCTGCAAGCAATATGTGCCTATTATACTTTTTTTGACAGTAATAACCTTCCATTGGTTTATAAAAATCAAATGATCTAAAATGAGAAAGTATTTCTTCTCAGTCCTTCTGTTCTTGCACAGTGAAGCAGTTTGCTGCAAAAAGGGCAGCTCATATGGTATTATGAAAGCACCTGCCTTCTTCTAGTGGTTGTGTGGCAGAATTGCTTCTGACAGAGAGCTGACCAGCGGTGGGGAGGTAAATGTACTATTCCTTATGAGAGAATTTGAAAAAGTCAGGAAGAATGTTACTTGAGTATGTTGGCAATTCAAAGCCTGAAATTTCTAATGAGCTCTCAGTATACGTAAAACGTGTGTTCTTAGGGTGATGTGATGTTAGCAGCTGAATTACTGATTTCCAAAACCATCCTGCCTCAAATCTTCAAGCCAAAAAAGTTTTGTACCCATTAGGGATGAAAGCATTCCAACAAGTAAAGTGGTAGAAGGGTAAAAACAGTGTAAACGGCCTCTCTACTTTTTCGAAGAGAATGTCTTTTTCATTTGTGAAATTAAACTAGAAAACTCACAAATGTATCACCATTAGAAATCTACTACTCTTACAGTAAGGGTTGACAGAGTAATCTGTTCTTCGCACATCAGCATATTATCTTGTAGGAATACAGTTTTCAAAAAAGAAAAAATCAATCCATTAAAATGACTATTCCATTAAAGCTGAGTGACCTCACGCTTTCTTTCTCAACTCTTTCTTAAGGTGGGGGGAAAGGTGGGAAAGGAAATGCAGAGTCCCGTGTCCCAGAGGATTATGGGGTGGTGAATTCTAATTGGAACGTAAATCGTGTTTGTGTTATCTGTGGAGACTGGCCTCTGTTTGTTAATTGGCATGCTGAGATCATTTTGAAATGGTTGATATAACACTGTGGTCCATTGAACAGGAAGCTCTGCTGTTTTCACAGTTTGATAATCAATGCATCACTGCACACAATTCCTTTCAAATGTGTGTTTGTTTGTCCTGTTTGCTTAATTGAACAGCTGCAATTACTGTTACATACAACTGAATGTTAATTCAGGGAAGAAGAGAATTTTCCTTCTTCATTATAATTTTATGTATAAATTGGAAACCTGTATAACATTAGTGTTAATTGAGTGCACTAATTCATAGATTGAATCAACCAGGTATGATAAATCATGTTTTGAAAAAAAAAAAAAAAAAAGAATTATTGGCAGAGTTTTTCCTTTAAGTTCAACATTGTTTTATTGATGTACATATGCTACATTCATAAGAACAATTGCTACTGGAAAACTTATGGAAGAATACAGAATTGTCTTTTAAAAAACTATGCTGATGAATACAGTTCATTGCTTTCTCCACATCTCTGGAACAAATCTTAACAAGTTTGTGGTGATGAAATTTGCTTAACAATTCACTGAAATTGGTCAAATATATTTAACCCTTTAACTGAACTTACGGCATGACAGTAATATTCCAATCAGTTGTAGCTAAATTCTGCAAAATATTATTTAAGCTGTTGAAGCAATCCAGTTAGAATGTGAGTTTGTGTTTCAGGGTGGTTATGCTGCCTACCGGTATGCCCAGCCTGCCACTGCCACTGCAGCTGCCTACAGTGACAGGTAAGCTCTCATTTATTTCTAATAAGTATCTGACCAGTGGAAGTCGAAGGTGATTCTATAAATTTGCCTTGTTGAAGTCTCATAACTGTCTTGTTGCTCTGCAGATAATTGTGATATCTAAAGCAGGCTGTTTTATTATAATCCATGAATAGCCATAAATTGAGAGATTTTAGGCCTTAATTGAGAATCAGGCATGAGACGTGCACATTCCCAATCTGTAGATCATCCAGTTAATGTCTGTGACCCTTGTACAATTTAGATAAATATATGTACAGCTTCATGATGATCTGCTACTAAAGATCATTATTTGTCTTAGGAGTATTATTTCAGTTGATTTAGAAGCTGAACTTATTGAGTGCCCTCAATTCTCACTGACATTGTTTTAGTCAGTGGAAATTGAGAATGAACTGTATATTAGCTTGAACTATCCAAGGCAATAAATAAATAAGTAAATAAATTCCATTTGCTTTCTTTTCAAGCTTGCGATTTTTTGAAATATTGAAAAAAATGTAGTTACAATTCTTCAGCAGTGTACTTTTATCTTCAAAATGTAAACCATATTGATGAAAATAGTGCCAGTAATAAAAGATAATTAAAATATGCATAAGAAAACATGCAAAGACTCAACATCCATAAACTGAAAGTGATACCGTATAAATTAACTCACCTTCTTGCGAGATGAAAATGAAGACTCATTTCAAGTCAATGGCTAAATATGAATTTCCAGTAGGAATAGGATTTTGTCAAATTGCATAAAATTAAACATGCATTAGTCTTTGCAGTGTCTGGACATGACTTCGTAATGAAACGAAGGAATATCATACTTCAGAAATTGTATCTTTACCAAAATCTTTACTACTGTTACTAATTTTTGAGTCTTTAAAGAGTGTGTAATCATGCATGTTGTGAAAGACAGATACATGCATCTATTTTGCTTCATAATAACGGTGAGAAGTAAGGTCACAGTTCTTAATTCCTGGTATAAGAAAATTTTCCCTTGAAATCATGCAGATAATTATTTGAGTCTTGAATTGAAAAATTACTTTCGATGCTAAATTAGACGTTGCTTTTAAATGTTTCTATTTCTTAAGGAAATCAACAGATTAAGAAATTTCAGTGAACTATTTCTTAGATTGAAGTGCTGTTCATGGATTCTGTATTTTTAAAATAACGTACCATGGTATGGGCGTTACAATGCTATGCATGCATATTTGCCTTTCAAATGCTTATTCTGGATAATGAAGACGTTTTTTAAAGTCATGTGAATAAAATAATTTGCATGTGTGGCTGAGGCATGCTGTGTCAGACAGGTAAGCAAGTTACTTTCTATTATTTCTGAATCAGTAATATCGATTAGATACTGCTGTTTGCACTATGTTTGCAATGTACTGTTTCTACTTAGGGTAACCTCCAAGGTGAAGTGCTACTCAGTAGTTTCATTTCATTTCCACAAAGGTGTGTTAGCATTCTGCAGCTCCAGTATCTTTCTCTGAGCTTATAATGCAAAAGAGTTCCTAATTCTAAAAACTTATGAAGTTGAAAGGACTAAATTAAAAACAACCTCCCATGATTAATCTTTTTTTTGCCAGATATCATTCAAATTTCCCTGGATCATTTTATAGGATTATTATTCCTATGGATAAATCAATTTCTGAAAATCTATACATTATATAGGGAAGCTGAACAATATCAAGATGACTTTTAAATGCTCTAATTATGAATTAATGTACCCTCATACATCAAATGCTGTAAGGTAAAACGTCAGTTGGTCACATGTTCTGCTATGGGTAGAAAGTCAACATCACTAAGAGTTATGCTGAAAAAAAAATTGTTTAGGAAGAAGATAGCGTTCTTAAATGTTGTAAAGGAAGCTTGAGATGGTGTCAGTAGCAATGCAGTTGTTACAACCCTGAATTACTTTTTTTCAAAAAATGCTTAATTTTCAGATACACTTTGTGTATAACTAGAATTGTAATAACCTGACTCTGTTGCATAATTTTAAATATCTTACTTTTGCTTTTTTTTAATGTAACTTCTCTTTCTAAATGTGGTTACCCATCATCTTTGACCTGCTTCCCCCAAACGAATATGTTTTCTTGTGTTAATTACAAATACTGTAATTGAACTTCTTTATGGGAGAATCCTAAAACTACTATAGAGAATAAAACGTAACAATCTCCATATGTGAAACTATATGCAAACACGGATACCTCTGATTACTCACAAATAGTTTGCTTAATTTTACTAACTTGTTATTTGTTTTTTAATGAATTCAGTCTACTCATTAATCAATGAAATAGAGTTCAATGCAACTGCTTGTGTATTTTCTTCTCAATGTAATAGTAACCTGCTGTTGTCTGACAATATTGAAGACTCCATATCTGATTATACCCTGCTCCTTTTTAGTGCTGATTTGAGCCCCTATTTAGTTTAATTTCAAATGAAATATAGTTACTGTTTATATTCAAACAATGTTGAGGAAAATAAAATGGCAACCAATGAGTATTAAAGCAGTGACATATCATGGAAATACTACTTTATGCTAAAAAAAAAAAAAAAGCTTTATTTTTTTTGCACTACAGGGTATATACGTGATGAATGGCAGTGTCCCATATTTGACATGCTTCTTAAATCAAGAGCCAGGAAGAGGAAGTCTTTAACTTGGAGACTAATTTTAGTAAATTAAAAATAAAGCTTAATGGAAAGATTTGGGATTCCAAAATCAATACACCAAGTCAATGGACAATGATTGCTGTAACAGAGCTCTATTTCTAAGAAATGCAATGGTATCCTTGTTTGTCATGGTTGGAAATATTGCTGGAAAAAAGCAAAGAACAGATATATAAGGGTGAATCGGTTGGCAAAGGAAATCTCATGAAATAAATCAAAGCAAAACCATTAGTTTGGTAAGAAAAATAACATACTTCTAAAAGCAAATTCACCACTGAGGTAGGCCTTGCAGATTTCTCCAGTCACTTCTGTAAAACAAACAAACAAAAAAACCAACCAACAACAACAAAAAAGTGCAGTTTGTTTTATTTGTGAAGCAATATAATCACAAAATACAACTTCAAAAAATGTAAATTGGATCTTTATGCTGCGATCTCTCACCATGCTAAGTTGCACTAAAAGTTATGAAAGTCTTTGATGAACTGGATCAGAAAATTGTTCTTAACTTTCCAATATTTAAAAAGTCTCTGATAAGTTTTCCAATTCTTATAACTGATAAAAAGTTGACCTGCTGATCTACAAATGTTCTTCACCATTATGGATCTTTGCTTCCCAAACTTTAAAGAGAGTGCTTGGAAAAAATAATAGTAGTGATGTGCAAAAGACACTAAATCTGATGTCAGCAAAATGTTAGTACAGCTTTTACTCAGCTTTTAAGTTTTTTAAAAGTATAAATAAAAATGTAGTTGTTAGATTTCTCTCAAAATCTGAAGTAAGAGCAACTAGCAAAGTCATTAGCTTTTATATTTACGAGGTAGAACAAGTCAAAGCATGGCAGTGGGGTGTATTGTCATTTTGTCATTGCATGTTCACTTGATGTTGCTAGTATGTCTGTAATGCTGTATTGGATTTGACAGATCCATCACATAGCTTAGTGAATGGCTTGCTTGAATTAAGCCTATGGGCAGATTTATTCACACTGATTGGCTATTGGTTTTGTGTTTTTTGATTTGATTATTGCATCTTTGATCAGAGTAAGAAAAATGTTCTTTTCTTGCGTATTAACTTTGTCAGCAATATTTATGAAAGTGTGTATAATAGTATAATAAAACAAAACCCCAATAATAATGAACTATCCCTGCCTGTAAGGCAGAGTCTTTTCACTTGTACTGCTTGCTAACCCTCTAATACTTAATAGTTGTGTGTTTATATATGTATGATTGTGGACTCATATATATACACACATTCCCCATTCATCACTCACCCACAAACTCACACCCACAGACGCCTGTGCACGCACACACATACATAATTAAACTTGTACAGATGTATTTTCTTCTTTTTTTCTTAATTTAATCTCACTGTAAACAATGGGAAGATTCCCATTGACTACTTTGTTGTGTGGATTAGATCCTTATATTCCTCATCACTGGAAGCTGACTTTTTTGTTTGCTTGTTTTTGTTTTCTTAAGAAAGGCAAATAGGATTTATTCCAGAATATTTTTCACATATTTTGTAGAATAAAAATATATTTTTTTTTCATTATCAGTTTGTGTTACATGTTCTATGGTCATACATAGGATTTTGTACAAAATTTGAGACAGGAGATTTTATCAAATGGAAGTTGGGTATCTTCCAAATTTGAAGTCTTGCTCCCTCTAAAATCCCGATACTCCAAAAGTTTTTGTTTTTAATACACCTACATGGAGTATTTATTTTTGTCTACAGTAATGGAATCTAATATATTTTCCAGTTCTCATTGTGCAAATAGTTGTGAGTAATGCTTGATATTTCTGATCAGATTATTCTAATATAGGATAATAGGCACAGATTTGATTTAACTGGAAACATGCTCATTAAAGGATGAAAAAACAAAATGATAATAAAAGTATAACTTACGAGCTTCTGTAGATGGAGGTGTAGAGGTGTTTTTTGTGTATTGTAGATTTCGAGGTTATCTATATGAATAAACAGTGAAAAATGCAATAGATTTATACAATTTATTTTCTCCTGTTGAGGATCTTACCAGTGATCTCCACTAAAAATTAAGGTTTTGACAGCACATAAAATATAATAGAATCTTCAGACATTTTAATTTACCCTTAAATGATTTTATAGAAACATTAATATTTTAAGCAGTCGTACTTCATTCATTTCATTATCATACTTTTTTAAGAGTTAGGAGAAATAGCTATTATACACAGTTTTAATTTCTAAATGAATCAAATTGGAAGGGGAAAAAGAATATATATATACAGCTATATCTTTACTTCCAGTTGGAACCTTCAAACTATTTTGAATTTTGCTATATAAGTTGAATATTGAGAAATGCGAAGAAGTTTGGGGAACTGGAGATGATAACTAAGCAAGAATTATCGTGAGCTACTCAAATCCTGAGAATCAAAATGACCAGTTAGCATCCTGACAGGTTGTGTTTAGCTTTTGTGACAGGTATAATACAATATATATATAAAACACCTCTTCAAATTTTTTAGATTGGTACGGTTTGATTAGCCTAGATTTTTCTGGTTATCCTGTGTGGTAGCAAAAGGTTCTTTATTCCCTAACATTGCAAGTAAACAAATTTTTCACTTTGCTGTTACAGAGCTGTAGTCAATTTGGGCATCTTTTAGACCCATATATCTTAATGCCTATATCTGATCTGTGGCAAACTGTCAATGGCACCATGTTAATATTTCATAACCCATATTAGTCACCAAGGTCACAGTTTTGGGAATGAGTTTATGGCTCATGCTATAGCCATAAACAGGACATTTTAGTGAAGGAGCTAGAAAGGAAAATTGGATAATTACAAATAAAGAGAATATAGTAGGAAAGAAGAGTAACAAAGATGAAAAATCATTTTGATAGGAATTTCCTGAAATAAAAATGTATTGTGTGTAGTACTTCCTAATGATTGAAACATGGTTCATTTTAAAATATTGTAGATATTACAATTTTGGGGGAGACATAGGTAGTCATATTCGTGTAGCAAAACACAGCAAATGATTACATTTAATAGAAATGTATGTATAATCAAAGTATGTAAAACAGCTTTCCAGCCTTGCTAGGAGATTACATTTCTATTAAATGTAATCTCCTAGCAAGGCTGGAAAGCTGTTTTACATACTTTGATTTCTCTAACATACTTTTAACATTCGGTAAAATTAGCATGTTTTCTGATTTCTTGAAGGCTTGGTTCAGTTGTGTGGGATATCAGTGTTCATGTACTATCCATGTAACTATTAAAAGAACACCAGTGGTTCAAAACTGCAGTGGTTCAGTACAGCAGTGAAGAAAGTTAGGGTTCTTTGGCCAGAAGGATGGTAAATACCTATTATGAAACCTTGATCATGTCAGAACTTGTGTGCTTCATACCTTGTTTCCAATTCTGTTTTCTGTAATCCCCATTTTCCTTCACTGTAACATCAAGGGATATGTTAAGAATCCCCACAGACAAGGAAAGAGTTGATTATCTTTGTAAAATATGGTTTGACATCCATGCTGGGAATTGTGAAGAAAAAATATGAGAAAGAAGCTAGAGGAACATTAAAGCCTTGATTTCCATATCACGGCTTCATAAAGTGCTCCGGTTTTTAAAGATGCTAAGTAGTTTTGCTACCATTTCCTTCCTGACCATAGTAGAAGCTGTTATATGCTTATTATTTTCAATAAAAAATAGAAACGAAGCAACTATACTGACACATATCAAATTCAATATCCTTGCTTCCTTTTTGTTTCATACATCTAGCTTACATAAGGTTTTTTAGCAGTTTTATAGAGTTCTAACTTGGCAGTTTTTTACTTTAAAATAAATTTTTCTAGTAAATAAACATGTCTGTAAATGCATTCCTTTGATGCACTTCCATGCTTTGCTATTTTGAAAAGAAGAAAAAAAAATATTAGGTAACATTTTTGAAGTACTATCTATTTGATACTTCTTATTGGCTTCTTCACTCTTCGAGGATATTGAAAGAAAGTGTGATTTAAAACATTGTAAGAGTGTTGTACTCAGCAGACTGGATAAATATGGTGTTAGGGAGTTATTAGAACATTGATTCCTAATCCAACAGACCAAAACTGTTACAGTCTGTTTGGTCAGTGCTTGTGCATCTGACATGAGAGGCCATAACAGTTCCTTTGGACATGTCAGCATCTAATTATACAGTTTTAAGTTTTCAGATCATTGACTCGATAGACTACAAAGAGGCAGATTAGAACATGCCATAAGTATTGTCTACCTAAGTACTTTCACTGTGACTGCTTTAAAAGCAAGAAGAAATTAAGAGCATTGTGAAAGAGGCAAAGACAAGACAAAGGTATGAAATGTTGTTAATAAAATAGGGAGTTAATTGGATTTAGTCTGTATGTATTTGCTATGTAATTTACAATGTGTTTTAGGCGAGGCAAGGAAATATTAGAGAGAAGAAACTTTAAGTAACTGTTGACGAAATTAAGAAACAGAAAATTTACAATATTGCATGTTTTTACTATAGCTTTCCCACTGCAGACAATTCCAAAGCATTTGTTTAGATACTAAAACAGAAATTTTCTTCATATAACTTTGAGATTGTCAAGTTTCTAAGGAACACACCCATGGAACTCTATGAACAGAGCTAGGAACTCTAGGCACATCAGCAGTTTCTAAGAGTTCTGCATAGCAGGAATGGGAGAAGAACGTTTACATATGTAACCAAAAGTCATCTTTTTGTGACAACCACCATAGTATGTTTCATAGATGTAGATTGCTCTGGAAGTAATGCCTCCTACTTTTTTCTCTGGAAACTAAAACAGATCCAAAAACCACAATAACACTATTTGATAGATCACATTCTCAGCTACAAAACACTATTTTTCAACGTAGTCACCACCATTAGTAATGCAGTTTTGCCCGCGATGAACAAGAGAAAATTCCACATGGCTGTCCTGAATATGGCTCATCTTTCATGTTGTTGTTGCCACTGCTGAAACACACCACCCACTGCCTCACTGTGCTCACATCCACTGATTGGTCTCCAGAAACATTCAGCAGGTATCAGTGAGTGTCAATGGGTGCAATTTTCTCCACATGGAGGAATTCAGTTCCACCCCTTTGCTTCATCCACACTTCCATGTCAGATATCGTTTGGTCAGACAGCCCCTCGGCTGTCATCTGTCACATGGCAACAAAACAGAACAGAATATTGGTGGGAAGGTTCAGCCTCTACTGCGATCCCATCAACATCTGCCTCTGATGCTGTGGGCCAACATAATAAAATGGGAGGCATTATGTTTGGAGCAGCCCTCATACATGCAGAAAGAATGAGGTCCTCATTGCAGCATGCAAACAAAAAGTGTATCAACCTCTAAACTCTCCTTTGTTTTTCTTGAATGAATTCTTAAATAATCCTGTCAAGTTTTTTGTACATATTTTGATTATTATATGAAAAGCTCACATTGTAAAGTAATTTGTAAAAGTCACTCAAACATTAAAAGAACTTCAATGTCAAGAATTCCCCTCATTAACTATTGTTTTATAATTACACGTCTGTATGTTAGGAGACCTATCAAATAATACTGTGGATAAAATTGTATTTACAGGTAGACCATAATAATAGTAGTGGAAATAGAAAAAAAATATAAAATCTGTTTAAATAGTTATTTTAAAGATGATGTGGTATACATAAAGAGGAAATTTCCCCCTAATTTTATATTGTTCTGGTCTTGTGCAACATCTTTATCAATGACCTGGATGAAGGGATAGAATGCACCCTCTGCAAGTTTGCTGATGATACAAAGCTGGGAGGAGATGATACAAAGCTGGGAGGAGTGGCTGACCCACCAGGAGGCTGTGCTGCCATTCAGTGAGACCTGGACAGGCTGGGAGTTGGGTGGACAGGAGCCTTACAAGGTTCAACAAGAGCAAGTGTAGAGTCCTACACCTGGGGAGGAATAACAGCATGCATCAGTGCAGGTTAGGGGCTGAGCTGCTGGAGAGGAGCTCTGCAGAGAAGGGCCTGGGGGTCCTGGTGGACGACAGGTTGGCCATGAGCCAGCGGTGTGCACCGGTGGCCAAAAAGGCCAATGGTATCCTGGGGTGTATTGAAAAGAGCATTGCCAGCAGGGCCAGGGAGGTGATCCTACCCCTCTACTCTGCCCTGGTGAGGCCACATCTGAAGCACTGCATGCAGTTCTGGGATCCTTGGTTCAAGAAAGACAGAGAACTGCTGGAGGGAGTCCAGCAGACGGGCACAAAGATGATGGGGGCCTGGAGCATCTCCCTTATGAGGAAAGACTGAGAGCCCTGGGACTGTTCAGCCTGGGGAAGAGAAGACTGAGAGGGGATCTTATCAATGCTTGTAACTATGTGAAGGTCAGGAGTCAGTTGGATGGGACCAGGCTCTTTTCAACAGTGCTCAGTGACAGAACTAGGGGCAATGGGCACAATCTGGAGCACAGGAAGTTCCATATGAACGTGAGAAAAACTTCTTTGCTTTGAGGGTGACAGAGCACTGGAACAAGCTGCCAGAGAGGTGGTGGAGTCTCCTTCTCTGGAGATACTCTTCTGGACACTTTCTTGTGTAATTTACTGTAGGAAACCTGCCTTAGCAGGGGGTTGGGCTCGATGATCTCCGGAGTGTGAGAAACACTCGATGGCCAATAACTTAGGCTCAGGCAGAGTGTTAAGTGAATGGCCCTTTATTGACACTTTGCAAAGTGGGTGACCTTCCAACCCCTGCAATTCTGCGATTCTGTGATTATTATGTACTTTACTGTGTAAATACTGATTCTTTACACTAGTTTGACTTTAAAATGCTGAGTGAAAAATATGCCCCAAATATTGTAATAGACAAAATTTTCATGTGTAAATGATAAAACTTCAAAAACAGCTTTAATTCAACAGTCCCAGATCATACTAATATTAGTTTACATTGCTGACACTGAACACTAGATTACTTCTTGAAATAAGGATTTAGTTTGAGTGTGTAGGATGTACTAGTCATAGTAAAAGTAATAATCTTAGAGCAGTTATGCCACTGAAATCAATACGAATTCTTCTGCTATATGCAATGTTCAGAATTTTGTGTATTAGTTTTAGGTTTCACTTAAAAATGTTAAGGTCAGTTTAAAAATCTATGTTCTTATATATAAATATGCTTATTTCAATTCTTTATATTGTATTGTTATTAATAAGTATATTTATACTATGTATATTATATTATGTACTCCTTCATACATAGAGAAATTCCATGGATACGTTCTATGGAATAGAGCTAGGCATACTTGTATAGCTCTGATTAAAAAACTAGATAAATCAGGAAATAAAGTATTTGTAGATTTAAAATACAGATGAAAGGCCTATAGAAATTCCATTGGTTTATGTAAGACATTGTGTAAGATTTTGGCAATATATTAAAAATATTTTGGGCAACTATAGTAAGTTCCAAAGTATAGAGCCAATTTGCTAGAAATTAAATCATTATACACTCTTTAAGGGAGGAGAGAGAGGGCAAGTTTGTATGCCAGGCATTACCATAGAAGATTTGTATCTATAGTGTATGCAGTTGTTTTCCTAATTGACCTTACAGTGTTAACACTAGGCTATGCTGAAATTAGTCTTTCTCCTTGTAGCGTTACAGTGAGTTACTTTAGTTACTTAGTTCTGTAGAAAGGCTAAAGAAAATTCCTGTCCATCTGCTGGGACATAAGAATCTATCTATTCCTTTCCATCTGCCCTGACATAAGAATACAAATTATGAGAAAGCATCTTCTGTTGACCATTTTTCTCTTAAAGTATTTTTTCTCTAAGTAAATAGAATAATACAAGCACTTCAAAGGTATTGAAGAGTGCACATTTCAGCTTGTGTCTAGAAGAGTTAGGGATTTTTTCTTTTATTATCTTTTATCTTGGAAAAAGTGTTTTTCACAATTGTGAAAGTGCTTTTTAGTATTAAAACAAATTGTTCCTTTTCAAGAAGTTACGTGCCTGGAGGTAGGATAAACCTTAATGAGAGAGATTTCCTAACTTTTTCGTCTTCTGCTGCCTTTGGCGGTCTGAATTCTGTGACACATCCTGTCATTGGCTAAATCATGCTGAAATGTCCTGTATTGACACAGACAGAAAATAATGCAGAAGTGCTAATTTAATTGCCTGACCTGGCAATCAAATTAAGGGCTTGATTAAGCTGCCTGAAAGCAGGCATCTAGTGCCATTAAAGACACTGTAGGGCAGGTGAGACACCCGTGGAGGCAGATGTGATAGTTGATGTTGTGGAGTGGCCGCTGAATCCTGGCAGATGGGTGAGCTGCCTTTGCTTGGGCAACCAAGATGTACTTTTCCTTTTTCTGGGAGGAAATATTGACAGAAGTAGCTCTATTGATGAAAGGTTGTAATCCATGCGCTTTCAAGGGCTGGCTAACAAATTCAGAAACAAGCATTTAATGAAATGGTCAGGAATGATGGAGGTAGGATAAGCATTATCTTTCCCACTGTAAGCAGAATACCTAAGTGAAAGTGCAGTATCTGATTTTCCTCTTTGTCTTGGTATAATTGCTAGTAGTCAGGATGAACAAGTGATTCTGTGGATAAAAAGAACCTGGTGTTGAAGAAGTTAGGCTAAAAGTAAAATATACTTTCCCAATGCACATCAGGTTAACCAAGTTACTACTAGCACTGTTGAAGCCTGATACCACTGAATGAATAAATCATGAAACATTTTCTGTTTATGGTTTTATTTTTACTTCATTTAATATAACTTATGCATATGGCTGTAAAGTTGTTTAGTTGTCTTTCTGTTGTGATTCAAGTGCTATGAGTAGGATAATGTACTTTGATCTTACTGTAATGGGAATATAAAGCACAATAATATCAAAATCAACCTTCTTATTATAGTTATATTAATACCAATAAATTATTTAAAAGCCTTGATATTTAAATTTAGGCCATCATAATGAGGGAGTTGGGGAAGACTTCACAAAATTATTTTAGAGGGAAACTTTGTCCATACTTGAGTATTACAGAAACTTTTCAACCAGCCAGCTGTCAGCTGTTACAATTTGTGGTGAAAGAACCATCAGCATGAGAGTCCTAACAAGAACATTGAAGTCTTAAAGTTTAGAGCATTAAGGAAAAATAGGTATCTTTAATAACATAGTGGAGAAATGTAGAAGTTTACCTTATATAATGCTTCTGGGGAAAATCATTGCTATGCTACGTAGTTAGGTCCATGGAGAATACAAGTTGGATTATCTCCAATGAAATCAGTGTTTTCCATTAAGCTGCATCAATAGTACCAGCTGAGGGTCTGATCCATGAAATCTAAATACTGTGTAATCCTATGGTGATCGGTGATAGTTTAAATCTTCTCACTGTAACTTCTGTTCAGTATTGTGTTTGCTTTCATCTTAATTTCTTGTATTCTGTGGCTCTGCACTGTTTTCAACAGTTGCTATATTCTTTTTGTCAGGAGGGGTTTGCACTTCTGTCTTAAGCAAAATGATTCCCGTCTATGAAGTTAGTAAGCTAAATCCAAGAATTCTGATGTATGAAACATCATCGATGTATATTAAGGGGTCATGAGTTTTTTTACATTTTAAAATTGTTACAGATAGTGTAATTATTTTTAGGGAAGTCCTAATTTCTTAAAATCCCACTTGATCTCTATTGTGGCTTCTAGTTTTTGGAAGCTCCAAGAAGAATTACAAACTTCTAGGAGTGCTGGGTTAAATTGTGTGTGTGTCTGTCAAAATTAAGTTCTTAATCGTGTTCTGCATAGAATATAAATAGCGTTGATAATTCAACTGTCAGTCTTTTAGGAAGAAGGTAGGACAAAGGCAACACTTGGTAGTTTGTCCCACGTGCCCTACAAACATAAATTCTTACATCCACAGTCACCTAGGTATATCAACTTCCCAACAGGCACAAGTGCACCTACATTTATATACATGAAAACAACAGTGCCAATGATTGTAAGGGGAAAAATGTAGTGGTAGGTTGATGGTTTTTTAATGATATGCAGTAGTACAGACAAAGCAAGAAAAGTGCTTTCTGAGCTTGTGGCAACTACATGGAAACTGTTAGGGGGAGAATTCAGGGATTTTTGTGCTGAAATCACATTGGATTTGTGCTTCATGCTATTTATATCAGTCAAATCATTTAAAAAATAAGAGGGTCTGAGACCCACTCTCTGAATCTCTTCAGATCTCCCACTTGTACGTCCTGAATTTTCCTGTTAGCAAAATAGCCAAATCATCTATGGGTCAGTTAAGATCAGCAGTTAGTTCTGTACTGTACCACACAATCTCCATCGTAACTTTCTTCTCTTTTTGGGTTTTATTTTACTTTAAGATACTGCAAACTTTTGAAATAAGTCTAGTTAGATACGGAAAATATAGTAGTAAGTGAATGTTTATGTATAAATGGATTATATGAGTGTCCAGGACTTAAGTATTTCAGTCTTTAAGAAAAGTTTTATGCTGTTTTCTCAGTGAGGAGGAACTCCCTATTTTCCATATGTGAAGGAACCTTAAGTTCCAGTATTGTATCAAAGATATAATTTTGGTATAAACCAGAATGCCTCTGTTTTCTGGTATCTATTTGTCATTCCAGTGGCTGAGCTGTTATTAGTGTTTATTAGTGGTTATGTGGATGGAAAGCATTAAGGAAATTTCAGAAAAGACATAGATGTTCATTGAACAGACATTCTGTTCATGCTGTGTTTTTTTTCTTTAGGACCATGTGTACTAAACGCTGATTGAAATATCAGATGTTGCAAACTTGAAACTAACCCTTAAAGCGTGTAGATTAAAAGTGATTCAAAAAAAACAGTCAAGGCTATTGAAACATGCTTACAGAAATGACTTTTGTAGAAATACTACATAGTAGTTACAAGTTGTTGAACGTGACTCTGCTAAATTTCATGTACAGGGCCTTACCTAAACTTAAATTCAGTTTTGATATGCATACAGCTTCCATACTAGGTCAGTAGGAATGAGCATACGGAAGTTTGTTTTTTTTTTTTTTCTATATAATTTCAGCACAGTTAAAGGTGATTTGTCGGAAGCAAGATTCTCCTGAAAATGGGTAGGTGCACTATTTTGGCAAGGGCAAGTACTGACATATTTATGAAGTGATAGACCTCAATTAAGTTGTGATTCTACAGACATGCTGAAGTAATTAGGGTATGATATAAAATAAATAAATAAATAAATTGGACAGCCCAGCAGGCCTAATTTCTGTTAGTATATAACACTTACTGAAGTAATTAAAAATCAGTAATCTTTTTCACTAAATAATGTATATATATAGTGGAAAACCTTGGTCAAGCTTCACTTAAATGTCTGTTCTTCACTTGCTTAAATATTTTGGTTTACTATTCTGTTAACTAAGTCTTTTAATTCAGTGGCTTGCTTTCATTTAGAATAGGGTACTTTAAAACTGTAGATAAATTTGAACCTGAAAATATTTTATTATCTTTTTTGGAAGTCTGTGTCTTAACAGCATGGTTTTGGTTCTGGCAGCTGGACTTTTGCTCACCTCATGCCATCACAAAACCTTCCAAACAGTATTTGGTTTTACAGTACAAGCTCTGTCCCTGTCTAAATAGAAGTTCTTAGGCTAATAATGAATTGATGATCATTCCTGAAGGTATAAGCCTTGTTGTGGCTAATCAATGGTCTTGTGATATAAGGTCGTCTATAACAAAGTGCAGAACAAAATAAACCATGGTGTCCAGTAGATCTATGTGTATCATAGATACTCTTGTTGTTTTTTTTTTCCTTTTTTTTTCTTTTTTTTTTTTCCCCAAGCTATAGATGCTAAGATAGAAATCCTGGCAGAGGGTAGCAAAAGACTCCTCTCCTAAGGCTATTCTCCATTCACAGACTGAATCTTTCTAGAACACAATTTAGCAAGGAGCAAACAGTGAAGAAAATATTCACATACAGGTTTTTTTAACAGAAGTGGTTTGGTATCTTAAATAGCCATAGTGAAAAAAAGGCCTGGGCTACAGTGAATAAAAATTCACCAAAATAACAGCATCAAGGAGAGAGTATCTATTGTATTAGATGTGCAAAAAGTCTGCTGGATCTTTAGCAAATGCTAAAGTTGATACGAATGTTTATATCAGATCTGGGACTTTGGAGGAACGTATCTGCTAGGATTGTACTGAGAGAGTTATGGGGGGCAGAGCAGAGGAAGTAGAACATTGCTGAACCTTTTTGAAAACTGAAGTAATGCAGGCTCTGTAACTACCCCAAAGAAAGAGTGATCATCAAAATGATGAATATTACATCTACTATCCTTTCCCTCTGTTTCTGTCCCAATTCAGGAAATATTGAATGTTTAAACATTTTTTTCCAACTTTAAAAATGTCTTTATCACCATACTAGTAAAAATCTGTGGTAGTTCTCAATTTACTAGCAGGAATAAGAAGTTGATATATGGGATTAGGAGGAGTAATACTATGCATAAGTATTCGCCTTTGGCAAAATAGCTGCTCAGGTGGAATGCAGCCATTTGTAGTTCCAGAAGTACATTTTCATGACCCACACTGTCTAGGTTTACATCAGGGAGTTCAGGCTCTCTAGGAATACCTCTCCAGCACCTGAAAGGATTGCATTTAGCTCACGGTGTGATTATCTGGCATGTTGAATTTATGCAACTGTACATTCAAATCAATGTATTTATCATGTTATTCTTTCAATTATCTTTCTGTTTAAAAAACTTTAAAAAACTTAAGGGAAAACAGAAGTCCTTTGGATTTTAAATGTGTTCTTTCACACTTGAAATATAAAAAAATGAGTAGTAAAAATCCTGTCCTGTACTTTCATTGTTAATACACAAATTAAATTGATAGCAGAAATTCTTTATCTTAATAATTTAATAGAACTTCTATCATAGTAAAGTGGAACTCCACTTAAATTTCTTGTACCTTCTTGCAGTCAATAAGAAGTGTAGAAATGTTAAGAAACATTAAAGCAACCTAATATGTGTCCTGAATTTCCACCACACCTTACTTGTGAGGTTTTCAGCCTTATACTCTCACTGCAGTTAGTACTTAAAATTGGTCTTTGAAGGAAACAACCCTGCATTTTCAAAGGACTGAGTTAGATTAGCTGCCTTTTTTCCAGGTCTACTTTTCATATACTTTAAGAAAAATAGAATATGATGCATCACTGGGTCAGCTGAACTCAGAAGTGCTGTAAATTATGGGTTGTCTGCTCTTAGGAATAATACTTGCTTTGGTCATCAGGTGAGGTATATAAACCTCTGGTTCTCACTTATCCCTTTAGATCTATCTAAACAACAGTACAGAATTTAACTAAATAGTGTATCTGTCACTATGAAAACGTTAAAGCTATCAAGCTAATAAACAAGTGCTTGGAATTGTTACCATTAACAAAAAATTGAATTCCAGCATTTAGTCTTGCTGCCCATAGATGAATAGATTATCATTCTCACAGTTGCTATGTGAAATAATATGTAACTTCTTCCTTACTTTCAAATTTGATTTATGGACTTGTGAAATGAATTTTACAAAAGCAAAATATAGCAAAGATAGTGTGTTCCTATGTAAATTGAAGCAGAATAACAAGGAGTGTTTCTGGGAGATTTTTTCAACAGGTATAGCTTTGGGTCAAATTTCTAGAAGTTAACTTTCTACCAGAAAATATAAGAGAGTTGGTAATAAAAAGTGAGATTTTAGAACAGTTTTAGTAGCATCTGTGGTTCCAAAAAAAAAAAAAAAAACAAGTAGAAGCTGGTGTTCTGGGTTCTTTCTGTGAGTAATGAAACCAGCATATTATTCTTACGGATAATTCTGCACTTTGGCATCAGAAGATACAATATCTGTGAAACAATGCTCCATAAGAACACAAATGTTCTGAATGGAGATCAAGGAAAAGAGTTTTTCAGCTAGCCACTTTGTGGCTGTTTTTAAGGAGAAGTGGTCTTTTTGTTTAGATAAAAAGACTATTTTATAACTTCATAGACATGAATAAAAAGGATTTTCTGTAAGCCAGTAGCTGGTAAATCTGAATTGCTTTTGTTAGGCAAAAATCTGTGGGTTTTTGTATGTAATTATCACAAGAGGAGATAATAAAAGAGGTAGTATGAGTAAATACAGTGACAAAGTACACTATCTGTGAAATATGGTGTAGCTTTGTATTTACTATGATAAACATATCCCCCTTCATTTTTTAAAATTTCTCTCTTCAGCATTATGTGGAAGATAGATCTCATTAGCTTATTAAATTACTGTAGATGACAAAGCAACAAAATTACCAACTACATCCAAGTGAAAGAGCTACATGAAAAATATGGTTTGGTCACCAAGTTCATTCATGCTAGACGGCAGGTGCTAGTATCTCTAAGATAAGGCAGAGGCAATGCTGAGCTACTACTTCTGATCTTCTGTCCGTGCAGTATGGATTACGTATTCCTTGGTTTGGTTTTGGTTTTTTACTTTTTTTTTTATTATTTTTTATTTTTCAAGATGTAAATTTTTAAGTAACAAAGTTCACAGATTTTTAAACAAGAATTTCAAATATCTTTAATACACTGGAGGTGAAGTTACAGAAACAGGTTTGTTCTCTTAGGGCTTACGTCTTCGAGGTTCTGTTCCGCCTAAGAGACATTTGCTCCTGAACTGAACAGTTTTCAATAGAAGCTTCAGAGCACTTAATGCTTGACAGTTTTTATTGTCTTGCAGAACTGAGTTTTCCAGGTAGTACAAGTTAGATTCTAGATACTAGTACAAGGTAGTACTAATTCCTTCTAGTTCTTATTTGGTAGACTCTTGCTTTAAAGCTGTGCAAAACTCTGTGTTTCACCATGCCTAGCAGTGTAGGCTGGAGGAGCTAGCTGCAATCTGGGGGAAAACAGCACCCAAATAATTTCACTCAGGTTCTTTATTAGTCCTGCACAACACAAACATCATCCAAGGAAGCTGTGTGTGTACATATAAAGGAATCACTTGATGTTAATTCTTAAGTGTAGTCTCCACTAACCTGCATCCTGTTTGCTTTCAAATCAGGATTTCTACCATAATGGAGTTTTCTGCATTTTGAAATATTAGTGTATTTAGCATTTCTCTCTTTATGTTACCTGGTTTAAATAAAGAGTTTTGCAAGAGAATGTTTATATTAAATTACTCATATTTCTAGTTTATTCTGCTATTATTCTGCAAAAAACTTTTGTATGTGCTTGGATGACAGTATATGAAAATATACTATGTCATTTTTTTTTATAAATTGCAGAAAAATCTTTTTCTGATTGCAATATTAGACATATAATAAGAAAAATATTTTACTTTCAATATCCTCCTTTAAGGTGTTTGAAGTAAATTGCATTTTTTTTTCAAAAAACACTTTTTACATATTTTCCATTAGTGCCCTTTAGTATCTATATCAATATGAATATAGTTTGATTTTTGTTAGACTTCATAAATATATTGACATGACATTTCTGTAACACTAAACATAAAGCTTCCAATGCAAGAGTTTGTACATAGTCCATATCCAGATATCACCATTATTTCATTTAAAAGATCCCAGCATGTCTACCTCATGATCCTTATAAACTTTCTAGTACTGAAAAACGTCAACACTTTTTCTTGCTACATTCATTGAAATTAAGCACCCTTACCCTACCCCATCTGTAAACATCAAGTCAATTGGCAGCTAGCACATTTCCCAGTCAGCAAGCAGTATTGTGAATTTTATCTTCTCTTGCAGAAATCAATTCGTCTTCGTTGCAGCAGATGAAATTTCTTGTAACACCTCTGCAGGTAACAATCATTGATACTTCTTGATGCATCCATCCAGGTCTCAATATCCTTTTTCACATGCTGCATTTAATCGTAAGAGAAAGCTTAGGAAAGTCCATAATACAAATTTTTGGAATAGTTTAATTTATAGCTTGAGTCTAGATTCTGCTGTGTAGAAAGCATTAGGTTATTTTGCTGACTTTGGTGTTTTATTTCCAGTTTAAATATTATATGGCCTAGAAAAGTAAGGATGTGTTAAACCTTCTCATAAAATCTTACTGTGCAGTGCAATCAAGGTGATGGTGACTTAAAAAAAAATCCAAAACAAATCGAAGTAATGAAAAGAGTCAAGCTCTAGATCTATGTAGGACATTGTAAGTGCTATAGATTTAACAGTTTTCTTTTCGACTCTTTGGGGGCAAATATTGCCCACAAGGGTACTGCAGACCCTAAAGCACTCACAAAGTCTATCCTATGGATAAGATAGTGGGAGAGAGGGGTCTGCGTCTTCAGAGGATCACTCTCTTGTAAGTAAAAAGTCTTAGCTGCTTTGCTAGTATACTGTCATATTGTAAGCCCTGAGCGCAGAAGATGAACAATGTTTTAAAAGGTATTTACTATTGGTAATTTATAAGTATATCGAAAATGTCAAGGGATTTTTTGTCTTTTAAGCAATAGAGGTTGAACAATGTTAGTCTTAATACAGGTAAGGATGGTGTTATGTTGCTGCATAAGAAATCAAAAGCCAAAATAATTAGTGTTGGGCCATATTCTGTTAATGATATGCAAAAAAGTCTTCTGAGTTCAGGAAGCTGTGCGTATTGAAGGATGGAAGGTTATATAGTGTGGCACAAAATGCTGGTATTAAGAAGTGTTTATTTATAGAGAGCTTTACAGTAGCACAAATAAATGAAAGGTGAAGAGTTTTTTGCTTATGCCATAGTGACCTACATAGAAACAAATAAGGAAAATGTATTTATGATAAAGAAGACCATAGCTAAAGCCGCAATGTACTAAAATGGTAATATCCTGCGTGGTAGCCGCAGCATTTTTGGTGGTAATCTGAAAAGTTCTCAAAAAAGAAACCAACTGATTTAACATCGATTTCTTGGAATCTTAAATCATTAGCAGAATACGTTCTGTGAAAGCAACATATGACACTTCCTCGATTTGGATTTTGGCACTTACTATTTCATATGTGCTTCCTACTCTGTTCTGGATTAAAGTGAGCTGTAGTAGGGAGACTGCTAATTTATAAACCTATGCCTTGCTGAGCAATTATAAAGAAACTCCCTCTTAACTTGGAGTTCTTGAGACAGACGTGTGGCTTTTAATAATTTTCTTGTATAGAAAACATTTCCGTGTTTTGCTGAGTGAACCCTTTTAAGCAATACTTATACCTGTAGACATTTCTTTCCCTCAATTCACGCAGAATACAAATGTCCAGACCATACTATGCATATTCACTATGCTGGGATTCCAGTCAAAAATATGACCATTGTTCATCAGTAATTTCAATGATCTTTACACAGAAGAAAATGAACTTTTTTGTACATTTATTAAAACTTTTCAGTTTACCAGTAAATTACCTCTATGGAACTGATTCAGTAAATAAGGTGTTTTTTTAGGTATGTTTTTGACAATGTGATAAACACATCAATAATAGGTAACTTTAGGGGCCTCTTTGGTTACATGAACTAAAGGAGCAAGCTAATGAAAGCATCTATTTTTTGCTTCTTGTATATTTAAATTTTAGTGATGGAATTTAAAGAACTTCTGGCCATATTAAAAAAAAAAATAGATTATACTATGACCCATATTCCTTTGTGGTACAACTTGCTAAAATTGCATTTGGCCTTTCAAATCTTTAAGCTGACTTTCAGCTTATTTATTATCCGATGTTTTGTGTTTCAGTATGTGAAGTATATATAGATAGATAATCTTTCAGAACAGCAGCTAACTATCATGTGCTTTTTCACATGCACACAAAACACCTACAATACAATATTATGTGCTAGCAGTGCTCCTAAATTCATCTGCAGTAATTCATGTGTTTGCAAAATTGGTAAAAGATGAAGATACTGATAATATGCTAAATGTTTGAAATGTGAGTATATGTATGTTTGTACTGTTTCCTTGTAAAGAATATACTTGTTTGTAGACTTCAAATAATAATATATAACAAGTAAACTTTTGGTTGGAACTTCACTGTCAAGTGGAAGTAGGAGGTTTTGGGTGATTCTACTGGTAATATTCACTCTTCTCTCTTCTCTTCTTAATGCTTTATCGTTCCTTCCAGGCGATACTTAACCCTCAGCAACATGGCTTTCTTTTTTGTTTTGTTTTGTTTTGTTTTGTTTTCCTAATTTAGGAACAAAGTAATCTTAAAAACAAACATGAAAAAAATGATAAGATAATGTGTCAATATACATATTTCTATTTATGTATGTATATCTATTCTTGCATGAACATGACAAAGAAAAAATATGCAAGAATATGCGAGTGTGTGACAGAGGCATCCTTCCATGGGAAATTTTTAAATATTTTGCTTTTGTATCCAGTGCATTCTGAAGCTAAAAATAATTACTCTTCAGAAGAGAAGTTCTGTGCTTCTGGGATAGATCTTCTCTGGCAGGCATGATTAAAGAGTATGCAAACAGACCTGAACTAGATCAGAGATAGAGAAACTATCTGAAACCTTTCAGTTTGTTGATGCAGTTTTAACAAGAATCTCTGAAGAATTTCCTCTAGCAGAACTCTGACAATGGTTATATTAGAGGAGAATTAATCCTGAGTTTTCTGCCTGATGGGGACGTAGGGGATCTTACCCTGTCAGTCTCTTTATAAGTCAGGATGAGACCCAGAAAAAAGCATGTTTTATTTATATGTTGGTTAGAGAGCATTGTTCATTTTGAATCTTTAACATTTTTAATTAATTTTTCAAAACAGTGCTCAATATAGTTTTTCTTTTAGGTTTTGTAAGGTCAAAATTTGTAGCTTTTTAAGGAAAAAAATTCTAGTGTCTAGTTCATTGTACGATGTGCCTGCGTTTTCTGATTTTTGTGTAAAAGTGGGACAGGATCATTATTCTGTACTTACATCACTCCAATTATTAACTGTTATGTAACTACCATCTACAAACAAACAAAAATCCATTGTGATTGCACAGCTGATATTGTTTTCCCCCCAAGAGTATATGCAGTTTATGATTTTGAAATAACAGAGAGAAAGGCAAGGGTATGTATACACCTGAATTTGGAATGAAGTACTGTGGAAGTGGATATAACATCTATCCAATTGTAACTGTATTTATTTACATGTTTGAGCAGAGTCATTCCCAGGAGGCAGGAGTGTGTGTGTGTGTTTAAAAGAAATACATTATAAAGCTTTAGAAGTTTACAGTCCTGGATTAAATTATTGACCTCTCTTTGGAGAAGGATACAGTCTTGAAAACAGATTAAACATTCTGAAAGGTTTAATTTTCAGCTCTAGGAGGAATGTATCATAAAAGCAGGCAGCACAAAGATGTAAACATTTGTGCTATCAAAAGTTTGAAAAGGATATTGATAGTTTTTAATGAATGCAGTTGCTCAAGTCATTGCAATTTTAGAGTATACTAGCATAAACCTGTAAACACTAACACTACCACAAATTTTATTTGTGAAACAATAGCAAATATGGACATATTTATTTAAAAGAAAATTAATATTTGACAACGTGCTTAGAATGGTTAAGGTGTCTGTTGTGGTCTACCTCTACTGTGGTACACAAGTTATGATATCTAATCAAATTTTGCTATACATGCTTGCATACATCTCATTGACATATTCAGATTTCTGGTAGGAGATGTTGATCAGGTTAAGTTCTTTGAAAGGAATTTCTGAACAGTACATATTATACAAGCTACTTTGGAAAACCTTTTCAGAGAGGTTTGCATCAGCCCTTTTTGAGAGGTTCTTTTGCTTTAGTATCACTGCCTACGTGATTGATTTCATTTCATGAAGCAATTTGACTGGGAAAATGACCGTTTCCTGCAAGATTCTTTTATTATAATGTTATGCTTTTCCTCTAATCAGATAAATCAAAAATGAAGATGCAGGAGCATTTTTAAGATCTTTGAGCCTCTACTGGTTTTCCCTGTGAAAAATGGCAGGTACTGAAATGTTTGCTCTAGAAAGACTAGGGAATGTTGTACTAATGCACATTATTAAACTTCTATAAATCCCAGTGTCCTTTATGTTGGCAGTTTAAACTTCCCTTTACTGCTGCTGTAAATAGTTCTTACATGGAATTCTGTTTGTTACTGTTTTTACTGCTGTTGGTAGTTGTGGTCAAGATGTTCAGCTATTGGATCAGTTGATAAAAGTCAGTGAACACTTTGATTATCCTCTGTTCTTCTTTCATAAAATTTGATTAATTCCTTTTTCTCACCCAGTGGAAACACTAGCAGACCTTTTTGGCATCTTTGTCATTATCTCTTTGACAGCTTGCCTCCCCTATGCTTACAGTTCTAGGTCAGTTCGCATGGCTAGTCAATTGTGACAACATGACAAGATTAAGTAAAGCTGAGGTTCTGTGATTTGTAAATGGAGGATTTGCAATGTGAAGCTTCTTTGATAACAGGAATAGTGAATAATCTCTGCTTGCCCTCAACAAGTACATATAGGCATGTGTGCATCCCCTGTACTGTTTTTTTAATGAAGCAACCAGAAATTTTTCTCTGATAAACTGAAAACAGTACACAAGAAAGCTGTTTTGTGTGTGTGCACGTATGTATGAATATATACCAGTACAGTAAATAAACAAGGGTTCAGTATGAAAAAAATATTATTGCATGTTACTGAACTCACAAGCACAAAACAATGCTTCAAAATGTAATAGAAAAAAGTGTCCAGTGTGTTTATTACTGATATAGATCAGAAGTTTTTTAGGGTTTATTGCCTCAAAATGTAACAGCAGCAATAATAGACAAATGCTGGACAGATCAGACAAATACTTGTTTTTCTTAGAAATTCAACAGTTTAATAAGTGTCACCTGATGGCAGAGCTTCAGTTTCCCCAGTGGCTTTTTATTATGATTATTTTGGTATATAGTCTGTCTTCCTGAGAAGGAGATGATACAAAAAGACATTGTTGGTAGCATGCAGTTATGTTAGATTTTTAAGTAGATGTCAAGTGAAATCCCCACACTTTTGTGGAAGCTGCCCTTGTCTGTTTGTAAATCCAGTGAGACTGAAATCTGAGACAGAGCTTTTAGCTGAGGTCTGTCCCTGGCTTGTTCCATAGCACTGGTTCAGCACCCATGCAGGAGGGAAGTCAGCTGTGCTGCAGTTTATGCTTCTGTATTTCTGCAAATTGACCAATATCAGTCATATTTTTATAAATGTTTAACAACGTGGCAGCTGAACTTCAGATGCATCTGTTCTGGTTTCAGCAGGCAGGCCTGGAAACCCCACACAGCCTTTCGCTCACCCCCCCCCTCCTCCCAGCTGGGATGGGGGAGAGAATCGAGAAATAAGGTAGAACTCGGGGGTTGAGATAAAAAACTATTTACTAACAGAAAGAGGAAAATAGAGTAAAATAACAGTAATGATAATTATATACAAAACAAGTGATTGTACAAAGCAATCGCTCACCGACCGCGACCGATGCTCAGCCAATCCCCAAGCAAACGGGCCTTCCCCGCTCACTTCCCTTCCTTATATTACATGATGTCATATGGTATGGAATATCCCTTTGGTCAGTTTGGGTCAGCTGCCCCATTCTTGTCCCCTCCTAGCTCCCTGCGGCCCCCCCAGCCTCTTCACTCTCCTGGCAGAGACATACAAATGTCCTTGGTTCTGTTCAGCGCTGCCGGCTGTTATCAGCCATGTTTTCTTTCTAGAACCAAAACACAGCTTTGTAGCAGACACTGAGAGAAAGTTTCAGTTAGAAACTAGGACAGCATCTAACAAACTTCCAACAAAGCTGTAGGATAGCATTCAGAAATAAAAATGAAAATCATGTCTGAACATCAATGACTGAAATTTCTACAAAACATGCCCGTCAATTAATGATAGTTAATGAGCCAAATGATAATGGGCATCATAATTAACTGGCCAAATTCATGTGTGACATAAATAAAAGTCAGGGGGTGGAAATTCTTCCCAGCATATAGATACTTCTGAATAGGCTTCTTAAATTTCTTCTGACTCCAAACAGAAGGAAAAAGTAAGGGCTGCTTCTAATACTATCACTATGCATTTACAAAGATCCCTTCATGGAAATCTTTCATCACCCTATTCATATGGGAGACTGTGGTAATTTTCATCTCTGTGAAAACCTAGCAATGTTAATGCTACACTAACAGGAAATCCTGCATTGTCTTTGAGACGTACAGGAGTTCAGCACTGCACACACCTTGAGGTTTCAGTATTCATCGTGCTATATCTGTCTGTACTACATCTTCCCAGGTCTTTCTCTGCTGCATGTCAGGAGTCTGCGAATTGTTACCAGTAGTAGGAAAGGAAAACAATATACAAGGAATATTTTATGATCCTGTTTTACAGAATGATCTTAATGTTTGATATTGCACATTTAGAATTTGCATGAAGAATTTTAAAATTTTTAACTTTTATAATCAGGAAAATGACTGGAAACTTTCTACATTAAAACATTTTCCTCGGTGTTAAGTAAAAACTTAGGACGGAATCCTTTCCTCATTTCCTTCTGAGATATTTAGAGAGACTCTTTGCTCACCTAGGTGACTGAATGCCTAAAGTTGTTTGATATTAATATCCAAAATTAATTAAAATATTTGTCTGCACATGCCTTGGACGCCATAAGCAGATATTTGAAGTGAAAGGACAACCACTGCTGCAGAGTGGTGACTGACTGAGTTTAAAATACAGCCTAGGGATAAGGGATATTGTGTGACTGGTGTGCATACGAGGGAGGGCCTGCTGCTGCTGTCATCTGGTTTTGGTGTCTTAATGCCAATATCATAACAATGTGAGTGAGAGAAAAGCAGCTTGATTTAGGTAGTTACTGGAATCATGTATCTGGGTAATGCAAAGTAACTCTTGCTTTCTTTGTGTTCCTTCCAAAACTTCCCTAAAATCTGCACATCTTTTTTCTACAATTGTATTGCAATTCTGTAGGAAAGATTTGGATTGCCCTTTCCATGCCACCTGTGAACAGCAAGAGGCTCATCCTGCAGTAGAGCTCATCTCCTAGGTGAAGAGTTAGGATAGGAATGCAAGACTGCTCTGCATGACGTTCTGCCTTCTCACACCTAGCGAATGCTGACTTGTTCGGTTGCCTTTTTGTAAAATTTAGTAATGTGTCAGTGCAAATATTGTGGTAATTTAAGCTTATTCTTTTTGAAGTCTCGACACACATAGGTCTGAAGAAGCAGCAATTTTATGACTTGATTGTTCAATTATAATCAAAGCTAGTAAATAGATAATATTCTGGAGAGTCAGATATGTGAGCTTCCCAATGGATATATACGTTTCGCTAGTAATTAGATCATAGAGTTAGGTCGTTACGTTGTTTTCGGTTTCAATTTTTACTTGACCACTGGCTGAGGTTTTAGCTTTTGTTTTTATATAAGTTTATATATGTTTTCATCTCTTTCTGTGGCTTTTCTAGAAGTATCTTCTACTCTTTTAAGAAGTGGGGGAAAATGGTAGAGTTCAGAAAGATATGCACATCAAATTGTGCTTACAGTTCTCAATTTTATGTTTCTCAACACTCGAGGAAAATGTTTTAACTTGTTGTGTATTCTGTACTCTGAATTTTCCCTTATTAATGTTGTCATTATACTCTGTAGTAGATATATAATTAAGGAGCTTCCAAATGTCTCCAGTGAGTATCAGAGTTCCACTGTCTATCCTCGATGTATATGGAAATACAGCCACAGTACCAAAGAACCTAAAATGGTAATCAAAATTAGAGAAAGGCGTACTTTCCTTATTTTTAAGAGGTTCCAGCAAAACCTAGTACTGGTGATTTAAAGAGAGAGATGTAATACCTACTAAAATGGACGTCTCTGATTCTCTTTTTCTTTTTGTGCATCAGACCACAAACTGTCATTTTATGTTGTTTAAGCAATTTTAAACCTTGTACTGAAAATCACTGAAGAAATTGAGACATAGCCTGAGCAGAGGATTTCAACATTGAGCTTTTGGTAAATAGTTTGCAGCTACAATGCTACAGATGTTAGCATTGCAATGCTGATTTTTTCCTCAGTATCCCCCAGTAAGGTGTTTGTCTAGTTAAAAAACAGTGCCAGCACAACAAAATGCTAGTATGCATTAGGGTTTTTTTTTCCTGCTATATCCTGAGTACTTATTCCAGACATACTGAAAAACAGTGGAACGTACTTTGTTCTCATTACTGTTACATCAGAGTTGTTTTGTTCCTGAGTCAAGAATCTGTAAGCGTGCATATTAATACTGATGCATCGATTTGAGATTCTGTAAAATAGACACATAGTCACGTTGACTGTTAATTCTTTGAAAATACTTTGCTATTTGCATGTGCTAAATTCTAGTAAATTGTTTACCTAGAATGACTATTTCTGGAGTAAATTGTCACAAAGCATTTAAATGCCACTAATTTTAACGAGAGATAAGCATGCTGGCATGTGAATAGATGAACCAATGACTATGTGACTGCACTAGCTTACTGATTTTCAGTGTGACAATATAGTTTAAATCCTTACTATTTTCAGCATGGAAATCAGAATCTATTCTGCTAACCTTCTGAGCTTCTAAATTTGGTGTCATGCAAAGGCGTGTTTAAAAATTAGCATTTAAAAAGAAACCTACTTGCTTTAAGTTTAAGCTGACACTGTTCCTTTCCTCTGTGGAAATGAAATTTATTAATCATAATAAAACCATCATATTCTGAAGGTAGAGGTCACCCTGAGGAGAAAAAAGTCTATTCATCACAGAGGAATTTCAATGCATTTTTCCAGATGATATCTGAGCATGGATTCTCTCCCCTTTGGAAATATATTCTTCCATGGTTGTGCTTATATGCATCAAGTGTAAGTAGGAGGTTGCAGGAATGAGAATTTTTCAATTTATTTTTATATATTTATTTGCTTTTAGAGAAGATTTGGAAGAATGCTTCTTACATTGTATTTCATGTTTACATTGCAAACATTTATTCAAGTAGGATTCCAATATCCTGTAAAAGAAAAGGAAGAATTTGGAGTATTTGTTCGTTTAACAAGAATACAAACATTGCTGGTTCTGAAATACCGTTTTTATGCTAATATAACAGTACAAACATACAACATTCTCTTAATGTAAATGTAAAACATTATTTTTAAGGAGTGGGGATTAAGTTAGATCCATTTTTACATTAGGATTATTTCACATCTCTTTTGTTTAAAGGAAAAAGCATAGTTTACACAATAGGATGAAAAGTAATGGGTTGAAACTGTCATCTCTTCTTTCTTTGGAAATTGCTTAAAATACTGGTTTATGCATATTTTCCTCTTAGTTGTCCAGATTTTTGTAAAAGATTGATATAGTACTAATACCAACATGTTTTATTTCACCACTATTAAACATTTGTTTATCACTTCAGTGAGGAGTTAGGTTAAATGTACACCTAATCTAATAAAATTTGAGCACTGTTTGGACTTGTTCCCTCCTACTTACAAGAGGGCCTTGCATTTCAACCACTTAATCCCTTGCCATGGGTGACCCACTCTGCTCTCAGTTTAGTGAGGCACTATTGTATATTAATTCTGTGTCAAGAATGAGATGTGGGATGGAGTCAAAATGCAGCCCTGCAGCAGCAAATGGGTCAGAGCACTGAAAAAAAGCTCGCAGTAAGTCCCAGTGTAGTTAATGGCTTCCACTACAACAAAGCTAACGTGATTTTTACAGATCTAAACTTACAGTCCTTGCTCAGTATTACAGTACCGGTTAATCAGAAAAATATTACATTTGAAAATATACCAATTCCCATTGCTTTTAAAGTAATAGTCATGACTTTAAAGCATGTGTAATAATAGCACTTGCAATTCATCCTCCGTGTTACTAGGGATATGAAGGAAATGTGTAGAGCTGAGAACAAGTCCAGCTTTAAATTAATTATTTTCCAGTTCTAGGTGTTTTCTTACTATCTGAATGAGATTTGGCTTGAGAGAATGAAAAATATGATGATTTTTAAATGAATTCTCAGGCTTCAAAAAATGGGCATACAGAGGAAAATAATCTTCAATTCATAGAGATGAACAAGAAATATAACATTCTGTTATGTCTACTATCAAAGCTAGGTATTTTAAATCTCTAAATATTATAGTGCTTACATCCCAGCTTAGAGGGTTACAAAGATTGTGGCTCTTCCAAACAAAGTGGCATCATCAAACCTGTGCTAAGACCTCTTTTCAACTCAGAGGATTGCTAAGTGGCTTCTACCCAGCAGGCTCATCTAAGCTATTTTTCCTTTGTTTTTTTTTTGTTTTCTTTTCTTTATTTCTTTCTTTATGAATTCCATGGGGAACTGACTGGTTATTTGAGTGTTAATTGCCTCAGATAATTTCCAAATATAGATGGATATAGATGTATTCATACATACTGTTTAATTGGAATTGACATATAAATTTAATTCTTCACCCACCAATTTATTGGATGTAAAAGAGGAAATAGTTTACAAGTCTTTTACACATATTTCACTGAGTTTAAGACTATAATATAGAAGATGATTGCATGACACACTGCTTCTCCTGGATATTCGTGTGTATCTATGTATAACTGTGAAGCCTTCTCTG
>WBMW01005986.1:1811333-1813833 GCA_013396635.1 Penelope pileata | reverse complement strand
AAAAATTGCAGTTTGTCTGTGCATATGTTTGGACTCTTTCCATGTTGTCCTGTTTACAAGTTAACCTAAGTTGGGGTGTTTGTCACGGGTCTTCTTGTTTTTGTATTTAAATAAATAAAGCAGAAAACTGTCTTGCAACAGTTTTGCTGCAGATAGTTATATCCTCATGTGTAATGTGCGTGCCTACTGGCAAGCACTTTAGTAAATTATCAACTCACCGCTGTGAACCTGCCAACTTGCTATAACAACTCTGCTTTAAAAAAAGTGTTTGTGATCAGGCTTTCTCTTTGTCATCGTATGTGCATGCAATATGATCAGTTGAACAATAACCATCAATAAAGTTTCACAAGATTTGAAAACAAAGTTTCTGTAGCATTTATATCTAAGAATGAAAAATAAATTATCTTTAAAATTGAAACAGAGAGAGAAAGAGACTGTATTAATCAATGAAAAATGGGGCAGTAACATATATTTATACGAGTGAGGGAATGAACTGAAATTTACTGAGTTCAATCCCCACATTTATTATCTAAGATATATGAGACAAGCCTCCTATTTTAAAAAAAAAAAAAAAAAAGTATATTTCATTTAAACAGCAAGATAAAGCACCTTGAAAAATGTTTACCAAGTGTTAGGCTTCCAGTTCAAAATGTAGATGATACATCTTTTGGAATTGCACACACAAAGTGTCTAATGTGGAGAATAACAGAATTTATTTGCAATTTTAATTTTCATGAGATGGCTTTACAACTCCCACTCTCCAAATGATTATATGGCGTTTTAGTCTATTAAAATAATCTTGAAAGGTTGAGGGTGCAGCCCATACTAGAAACTATTTTGTTTATAAAGCTCCTACAATATTCCTAGTAGTCATTTTAAAATGTATGTCTGAAATAGTTGTGTAAGAAAAGCATTTGAAATTTTTTTACAATATATATTGGGAATGTTTTCACTTATATAAATAACTACTGATAATATGACTTATGAAAAAAAAATTATTACTACCATCTGTGAAATATAGTGACTTCTAAAAGATTTAAAAAAAATACAAAAACCTACAAACCCAGAAAATGTGTATATCTGTCTTTAGAAATTAGTGTTTATATCACTACCGTGATTTGTGAATAAAGAAAAATGGTTTGTAATATCAAAATAAAAGCTTAGTCTGAAAAGGTAAAAATACGTTGGTGTTCAAAATCATTTTGCTTTTCCTCTTTCCTGTTCTGATCGAAGAGCTGTCCACGGTGGCACCACCCGTGCTTTCCACTGGTGCCCAGGTGTGCTCTGCCAGCAGCCAGTGAGGTTGGTGCTGGGCCATCTGCTGAGGCCAGGTGGGCCTGGCACGGGCTGGGGCAGGAGCATGATGGCTGGGTGGGCCTGTGTGTGTGTGTGTGTGTGTTTGTGTGTACCGGGGGCTAGGGGGCAATAACCTGGCTGGCTCAAGCTTGGCCACTGCTTCTTTTCAGAGGCCAGAATGATGAGATTCAGCATGGGGACTGGGCTGATTGTTTGCCCTCATTTTATCCAGCATTAGATATATTTTTTCAGGCAACAGTGCATGAGACATGAAGGATTGGTTTCTTTTTCGTTTGTAGGGAAAAAAAGGCATCTCAAAAATCCCTCTGACCTGCCTGTGGCCTCTGAGATGGGGAGGGCTGGGGCTGGTACGTGTGTGGACCCCGCTCTTCGCTCTGGCGATGCACAGGAGCAGGCCTCCTGTCGCCCGTCCTTTCCGTAGACAGCTTCTGTGTCTGTTCACATCCAAGTACAGGGAAGGAGGGAAGGAAGGAAAGATAACTCTGCTGATCTTAAATCAACAGTGGTATTTCTGCAGTTCTGGAAGGCTCCTCATTGTCACTCCCAGGTTCGTAATCCTTAGGAGCGACAGCTACATAGGTGTAGGTCTAGGCTGACCTGTCCGTTCAGATGGCCGTGATGGGGCTGACGTGCTTGATCATGCATGCCAACAGAATTGTTTCACTCCTCTACCTGAGTTTCTGTTATATTGTAAATTAGCAGAAGAGAAGACATAAAGATAAGGGATTATATACCGCGTGCTTTGCAGTTAACAGTGAGCTTTACTCTAAAACGTTTTGATCCTTTTGGGAAGGTGAGGAAAAGAAACCTCAATGTGTGCGAGCAATGGCAGGGCAATGTTATCTTATGTTTGCTTTATACCTTTATGCAAAATGTGAGCACTAAATGTTCGAGTACGCACCATGCACGAAGGATATATTGACGATGTTTCCTTTGGTGGCTGAGCAAAATGACAAAGGCAATAGTACTGAGAAAGACTTGAGCTGAAGAAAGGAGAGAAGCTTGTGAATAGATGAACAAGAGTGGGACACACACACAGAGTACCTGAAACACTCTATAATTCATGCGATTGGATTCATATGCATGATGTCCAGTATCAATACGTATGATTTAAAGCAGTAGTGCTTCCTTTCTTGGCCAAATAGCCAGCAGAGCATCATATGTTAAAAAAAAAAAAAAAAAA
>WBMW01005986.1:1718869-1811307 GCA_013396635.1 Penelope pileata | reverse complement strand
AAAAAAAAAAAAAAAAGTAATAATCTTTTCAGGGTATTTTTCCCAATTATTTGAAATTCTAATACAGCTTTCATTGCAGTAGACCATACAGCAAAGATCAAATCTTTTTAGGAAATCTCAAAATCACCCCTCTATAGTATGTCCTGCACTGGTCTGTCTTTCATTGTCTTTAAGTGCATGCAGGTTGTTTATCAGCTGCATGTTTGGCTAAAACATGAATTTTTTAAGCTAGAATTTTCTTTAATTCTATGGAATCATTGCTAATCTTCACTTTGAACCACTGTCATGTTGTGTTGCTCTTTCTAAGGTGATTTTTTTGCCAGTTTGGCATGTTCTTCTTGCTGCATTTTTTTTTTCAGTTTTACAGTACAGATGCATAAGGAAAAAAAAAAAAGGTGATGCAAATGATTTCTTCCCTAAAGCTGAACTGAAATATCATGTTGGTAGGCAGAAGGGAGTGAAGAAATAAAAAGAAAACCAACCTTGTTTCAGTTCGGAGGCAAGATTTGAGTGGGAGGTGAGATCAGAAGGGAGACAATGATTTGAGGATGTCTTTGAAGAATTTATAAAAGTATCATCAAAACCGATTTTGTTACCAGTATTATAAAAGTTTATTGTAATACTTGTTGCTAAAGGGTGTAAGCTCCATCTCTCACTATAACGAGAGATTTATCCCAAGTCTTTCCAGACTGGAACTTGAGTCCTTACAGTACATAATTTATTCATACGGCAATGGAGATGTTTGGTTTTTGTCTGAAAGGGAATTTGTTTTCTGGCAGCTTTTATGACCCCAGCACTTTCCTAGTGCTCTGCGTACCAAGAATTGTCTTGCAGCAACATGAGCAGACTAGTATAAGAAAAGGCCTATGAAGACTTTCTCCTAGGAGGAAAAAGGCTAAAAGTACTTCCAAATCCAAGAGCTAGTCCTTATTTTCATACTCAGAAAATAAAGGTTTTTATTTTGTATTAGTTTGTCTTCAAGTACATGGATGATGTGTTCCCTATATCCATACAAAGGATGAATCTGATGCAGTGTCAGTGTCATACGACTGTGAAGCGTTCCTTCTGTTTCCCACAAGACAGGTTGATTTGTTGTAGGGTCCTGATTCCAGAAGAGATTTATAGCTGAAAACCTGAGCTGAAGAAAAGCTGATTGTGTTTAAGGTACTTTAGAGTACTCCTGTCTGCTTCTCAGTAATGCCTACAGACCAGTGTAGCTTGCTTTCTGTTAGCTTTGATTTACCCATGTATTGTACTGGGAGCCTGCATGCCTGACCAATTTAATGGTTCCATTGTTTAGCAAAAGATCTGTAAGTCAGGAGTTCAGTAAATAAGAAAACTGTTAAATAAAACATAAGTGAATGCAAAAATAATCATTTAATGGACATTATGAAAGGACACTAAACCAAACAGTTCAGTCCAATGGATCATGTACAACATCTAAACAAATATGACAACTAATTAAAGATGAGATTCTGCATTTTGGATGACAGGCCTTATAAAAATGAACAGCTAGGTTATGTTCAGGGAAAAAAGCTGCATTTCACAAATGTCAGGCAGACAGCTCAGTAAGCAAAAAAGCTCAGTTATCCAATTAAAATAAATGTGCAGTGTTCTCAGTATGAGGAGCTAAAGCATCCTTATGCTGAGAAGTTAAGATCCTGAGATGTGAGTGGAGCAAAAAGTGCTCTCTATAAAGATTAATGCAATCTATCAAGATTAACATTTTGCATGCTGGCAAAGTCATATAGTAATGTGTTTCAATTCTGGAAATTGGAAACATTAGACTAAGATCAGTACCAATCTAAACCCCAGGTAACCCCAAATATTGAACAGAATTCATTATTTGCAACCACAATGGACTAATAAACTTGCCTCGGCAGCTTCTATGGGGAATAGATGTCTACAGTGGGTGCTATCCTATTTCCTGTGATCCTCTCTGATACTTTGTGTAAAATGTAATAACAGGTTGCACAAATGTAATTTAGGGCAAAAATCTTCAGATAAAAATAATTCCTGATTTATTCAGGAGTAATTCCTGTCCTAAAAAAGATTAAGGATGCTTTGAAAAATTGTCTTCTGCATGGGTGGTTTAAGAAAAGCCACAAACTTTTAAGACCTCCAGTGGGAGACACAGCTTAACCTAACTTTTTGGTGGTGGTGTTGCGTTCTAGCAAAAGGAGTTACTGAATATCAATGAGAAATCAGTGGTAGAAAGGGACTGCAGTAACAAATGAGCATATTTCCTCATAGATTAAAAAGAAGCATGAAGGATTATTCTCACAAAACCCCACTGCTGTAGCCAATATTTGATATTTCCCTTTTTCTCTGATCTTATAACCATTGATAGATTTCTGCCAGTCTTTTCCGTAAGTCACAACAGAGAAAAGGCAGCAGGTACCAAATATTAACATTTGAATCTAAATTTCAATATTGACACTGATATAACATGGCTGCCTCCTGTCACAGTCTTTCTTACCTTTATCCCTCTTCTACCAGCCTCTACTTAGCTCATGCAAGTACGCCCAGATCATGGGAGACTGCTGTAGGCCATAAGTAATAAAAACTGATCTGGGGAGTTCCTAATGCACAGGAGGAGAAAAGAACATGAGCACAAATTCCTCTTTGAACATGGATCTGAGGGATGTGCTCTGGGCTTCAGTTAATGGTTTGCTTAGCAGCCCTCCCTGAAACATTTCCACAGATAATTTCACAGTCTCCAAAACAAGAGCTTTTAAAGCTGGAAACTTAGAACCACACACAAATTTTCTATTAAAATCTTCAAGCCATTTGCAGCAGAATTAACATGAAGTGTAAGAATTTTATGGGGTTGCCCCCTTCATAACAAGTTTATAAAGCAGAAAATAATTACTAGGAGGGGCTGTTTAGGCCTTACCGGGGGTATCAAAATGGTGTTCAAATTTGTGAAGTACTTGATTTAGAAAAAATAAAAAACAAAAATCTGTCAAATGTTCAAATCAAGGTGAGAATGTCAGCTCTACAGTTTTTGAGAAAAAAGGAAGATTGTGGCTGCAATACTCCCACCTCTGTGCGAGCTTGCCACCCCCAGAATTGCCACATTTTTTGTGAAATGAGCAGTCACACTTACAACTCTGAGTGCTTCTGCCATCCTCAGCTTGTTCTTCTAGGAGCTCTGTTTCACATCTCTTTGTATACAACTGTTGATGTTCACTCAGAAGAGCAACAATCTAGCTTCCTTTTATTTGATAAGGGTGATAGCGTGGAGATAAAAATATTCTCAGGACATTCTTAATTTCCAGATTCAGCTGATAAAATAAGTGAGGCTTCCTCATGGGCTTGAAAGATCTGGAGCCCCATTGCTCCACAGTTAGAAAGAAAAGTTGTTTCAGGTAAAGAAGCAAGCAAGGGAGGAAAAAAAAGTTTGGGAAGTTGAAAAGCAGATTTTATTGGCAGTTCTCATATACTGGGAGAGAAGTATGCATTTTGCCAAAGCCAGTAAATTCTGCTGTACAAATGAGAAATTCTTATGGGATGTCTCTGGGTTCTGAAGGATGTCTTCTTTCTTTCTTTCTCTCTCTCTCTCTCTTTTTTTTTTTAATAAACTTGACCCACCATTAGGCCTTGCTATAAAAATTTTTCGCTCTCCCCTGTCTTCAGCTGACTTCATCCCCTAGCACTGAGATTAAAGGGAAGGCATGCATCACCACAAAGTGTTGTGCCATTCATCCAGTCTGAATCCAGTCTGAAGTCTCTTGCATATGGAAAATGAGAAGTGGCAACATGAATATGATAAGCAGAGAAACATGGCCTACTTTTTTATAATCTTCTTTTATAACTTTACTCTCAGTGGCTTTGAGAGGAAGTCAATAGTGAAGTTTTTTTGCCCAATGCCGAATTAATGGAAACATGTAAATTTGTGCTCTCATTGAGTTCTCTATGTCTTTCTCATTTGGTCAGCCTGCATTGTGACACCACTATAGAGTTTTATAGGTGTGTGGAGCCTGCCACAGAAAGGACAGGAAAATGAAAGCATCATTCCTAGAACACTCTGAGAAGCAGACCCCCATAAAATAAATTATCATAAGACAGCTGGAGATTTGTGGAAGCAGAAATCAAGTATCTTATTCTCATGGAAGGTCAGAAGGAGTTAGATACCATCAATTACAGCTGCAGCAGAAGTAGGTGAGTCAGCTGAAATGTTTATCATTGATCTGTCCAAATCCAGTGGGAGCTCTTCAGAACTTTTTCATCATACAGCAAGCTACAGTCAGGATTAGTGGAGACTCCCCAAATACTGGTTGCGTGATTGTATTGTGAATCTTCTGGTATTTTCAAGGTGTTCTGTGTAAAACACACTCAGAGTTTTAAGGAACTGGTGTCACCTTAAAAGGTATGGTCCAACTTGGGCAGACTTGTTCACCTACACTTGCCCAGACTTTGGACAAAATACTCTTCTAAGAGATTTTTTACCTTGAATTTTCTTTGCTCTTTCCCAAACTTGAAAGTTCTTATGCGCTCCAAGTTCATTCCTAAACTAAAACTTCATTTTGTTCAAGATGAAGAGACAATGTGGAGCACGTGTTTTTTTTTAATTTAGTTCAAAAAGATATTAAGACCTTAACTTGCCAATTGCCAGCTAATTTTCTAAGAATTATGTTATATGAAGACTAGTTAGAGTGCTAGGATATTTATTTGTGATCATTTAAAAAATTCAAAATTTGTATAACATTTTCCAGTGCAGACATTGCTGTTAATGAAAGCAGCTGACAAGAAAGAATTTTTGCTTGAAATTTTTTAGACCTTACATGTTTCTTCTTTTTATTCTTTTCTGAAAATCAACTATTGTGTTGTTTATAATAGTAGCTGTATATTTTACATAGCACAACAATTGCTAGTTGTTTTTAGACTGTGTGGTTAACCTTCTTAGAATCAGAAAGGATACAACATTATTATGTCAACCTGCTTTAGCAGTTTACAACCCTTCTCTCTCATGCACCAATCAAGATCTAATGCTAAGCCGTAACGTAGCTATGACTCTTGCCTGCATATCAATTTTGTGAAAAGATGTTCAGATACTATTTTGATAACTTTTTCTCCTAAGCTAACTTTATTTTGCTTTTCTTCTTCAGTGGACAAGAAGCTGTGCTGCAAATGTAGATGGCATATGTGCTGTTAGCCAAATAATCTGTGTACTGCTGTTAGCCAAGCAATCTGGATTATTTTCTTCTTACTCGTTGCCAGAATTACATTTAAAGCTTAAAAAGGAGAAAGGAGGGAAAAAAGAAGGAAAGAGAGAAAATGAGTTGGTGTGCAGATATGCTGAGGGAACTTAACAATGAGGCAACAGAGGGCATGTTGCTGGGTAAGCGGAACCAAGGAATTCTAAATAATTGTAAGGCTGCAGAAAGGAAACCTCATGTAGTCTCTGGTGCTTGAAATCATTCTGCAGAAAACCAGGCAGCATTAAAAGAGAAAAATTTCAATTATTCTCCTGCAAGCATGCAACATTAGCAGTAGTGTGTTTTAATCAGAGAAGAGACAATGATGTGAATATATGATGTATTATTCAAAATTATGAAGGTAAATGTTTCACTGGAGAGAAGGAATTTCAAGATCTTAGAATGAGCCAAGTAAAAGCAGCTTTTGGATAGAGATGTGTATTTTTCATGTGTCATTTCATAGGCTAGCTATATTCTGATCCTTGCTCATCATATTTAATTGACATAAGGAGTCATAGAATTAACAATGTGTAGTTTCATTGTTAGAAAAAATAAATAAATAATTGAAGTTATTTTGGAAAATTTCACCAAAGCAGAAGAATCCACAGCTGCTCTCCTCCCCATACTGGACACACATCAGGAAAAAAATCTGAGCTTTTATGGCAAATTGGCTTTGGGAAGCTGCAGGTTAGTACCAATGAAGACCACCCCAGAAGTGCTCCAACCATCCCATGGGTAAGACTGGAGACCTGCAGTAAGAGCTGAGCTGAAGTTTTTTGGCTGATGGATCATTACTTAAGGAGAAGAGTTGTGCATTAAATATCCAATGCGATCAAAGAATAAATACATAAAATAAAACATGCAAATGCAGCCATCTCAGGATTATTAAAACATCACCATGTGTTGCCTGAAAAAAGAGCTCCAAGCTGTTGGTTAGGTCTTGCAGCACTGACTAGTGATAGCCATGATCCAATATGTAGGCACAGGATGCATACCTGTAGGAGTCTGCATATGTTCTGATACCTTTCTGCTGTCTAGATGTAAGGCCACAATGACAACTGCTAAAACATGGAAGAAAGCCATGGCAATTCACTGCAGTCTGCCCTGACAAATGAATATGCTGTAGTTTGGTCCAGTGGAATTAGAGCTCTTCCCTTCCAATCTGTGGCACCAGTCTTTCTTCAGGTATTCTGTGGAGTCAGGAGCTTAGGATGACCCAGTCTGTTCTCCCTTATTGCTCCATATGGGAATTCTCTTCCAGCCCTGAAAGAGAAATCTGACCTTGATGAAATCACACAATGCAGGCCTTTCACCANGAACATTGTTTTGTATAATAATCCAATCTAGGTAAGTTCTTTAGGGGTAATTGAAAACCAAGGTTTTATGGAATCGCAACTGAAAAATCAAAGCAATTCATTCTTTTATGAGTTTTTTCATAATGTAGAGAAAAAGAGTAAAACTTAACGCCAGATGAAATTGGTGGTCTTGGTGAGAGCTTAGGGGCTTTGCTCTTCAGCCACTTGTAATTATAGCCACCTCAACAGACAGATCACCAGTAGCTTATAGAACACCCACAGGACACTCCTGCCTTTCATAAAAATAAAAGAAACATGCCCTAAAAAGTAATAGGAAACAATAACAGACTTTTTTTGTTATTAAGTTTTCAGTGCCATGTCCTCATTTACAAATGGCCATTGGAAAGCTTCTAGCCTAAACTGAAAAAGCCTCAAAATGGGCCATGCTGAAATTTGCAAAATTTCCTTATGATGGGCATTTGCAGAATGGGGCCTTCCTGTTTTATGCAGAGTTTCTGTAACTAAGATGTATTTAATTGAAATATTACTAAAGTTTAAAAGACTACTATTAAAAGTTAGCAACTGTAATTGTGCTGTTTTCAGTAGGAGTTGCATTCCTACAGTGCAGCTCATGAAGGTTTTCTGACATCTCACTTTATATTTGGTCCAGGAGAAGCAGTTTGCTTAAATAACAACTCAGTGGGGTTTTTCTTGGTTTTTCTTTTGAAGACTGTTTTTACACTTCCAAATATTAAACTGGGGGAGATTGAGAAGATCAAACAGCAAGTAAAGATTTAAAAGTGTAACAAAATCTGGAGCTGGGAAAAAGCAAAAAAAACAGCAGCCAAACAATTAAAAGCCGGATGAAAACCTCAAAGATTCATGCTCGCTCAGTCACATGATGTTGACTACGTGCAACAGATACATTTTAAGGACGATCTGTGGAGAGGGGATGTAGGGCAGCGAAGCAGCCCACCAGCACACCTGTAGAGCTGTCGTTTCTCGAGAGTGCCTCCGACCTACGCTGAAGAGCATATCCAAAGCCATTTAAAATGATAAATGAAACCCTCCTTAGCAACCTTCTCTTCCAAAGGAAAGTTCATTTGTGCTGTAAAAAGCACAAAGGCAGCTGCATTTCACTTTTTGTAGCTAAGACATGTCCCAAACCTCGTCAGCCTGTTTTTAAGGCCTTTGTTATTAGCCCCGACTGATATATAGCACTGTGACAGGCATAAGTTTTCTCCTTATTCAGCATGAAATTAACTTGACATGTTCAAAGAAGCAAAGCTATCAAGCTAGGATCATAATCAGTGTTAGCTTCTTCAGGGGAATCTTCGCAGCCAAACACCAGCCATCATCCATACGTGCAACTGCTCCCCCGAGCACCCCCAGCGCTGCGGCGGCCGTTCCGCACATGCTCAGGAGCAGGCGGGCTCTGGCTGCCCTTGCAGAGGGGTGAAATAGGAAAAGAATATTCCTCGCGCCCTCCCCCTGCCTTTCCGCAGTAGCCCCAAAGTTGTCACAATTCAGCCCTAATGCACTGTTTTAAATATGCTTGTAATGAGTAAATGCATTCCCAGCCATTTGAATCTGGTATTTTAAATGCTTAAATGCCTTTTGGGAAGCTTTTAGCCTGAAACGTTGTTGTTAAGACACTGAAATATTAGTAAATCTTGCAAATGACACAAGTTCTAATGTTCCTCATTTCTGTGGTGCTACACGCTGTGCTAATGACCCGGTGACTGGATTTTCTGCTTTTGAAAGTAGAGCTATGTGCTGTAAAACTTTCATCTAAGTTGAGCTGCCTCTCTCTAATGAATTTTTTATTTGTTTACTTGTTGTTTCACTAGAATTTAAAAGTAGCAATTAAAAAAAAAAAAAACACAAAAAACCCACAAACCCTCACCCTGAACAAGGAACTTCATTTGAAGTCTAATATAATGATGATGGGAAATACATCACTCTTTGTCCAGTAAAGTGAAAAGAAGTAAAGAAAACTGCATAAATATGCTTAGTATTTAACACAACAAGAAATGCATAATTCATGTGATGATGGTATATATCCACACCGACTGCAGAAATACGTTTCCACGCAGCTGTGCCTGTGCATGCTGCTGCATAAGCACAGTGCAGTTGCTTTGTCTTCAATTCCTGATGTCTTTCGAACACAAGATCACACCAGACACTCTTGGCTTGATATGGGATCACACAATTTAGATAAAAATAATGGTCGAGATATTAGTCCTGTTCCCATGCAGGTATAAAACATGCAATGAATGAATGAATGAATTCTGTGCGTAGTCCCAGTGGTGTTCAGTGTTTTGGCTCTGACAATGTAATTAGAGAAATACATGATTGAAATATGGTTATTTTGGCCTTATTTGTGAACTGACTCAGCTTGGGGGTCAGGCAGTTGGTAAAGGTTTGTGCACAGATGAAATACGTGGTTTTTATCCCATTCTATCTCAAATCAGCTGTTTTTTGTGTTCTTCAGAGCAATGCCACCAGCAGCCATAGAACCATACAACACCCCAGGCTGGATAGGAGCACGAGGAGCACCGAGCCCAGCTCCCAGCCCCAGCCCCAGCCCCAGTCCCAGCCCCAGCCCGCTCTGCTCCTGCTGCTCCCTCGGCCTCTCCAGGGGATGGTGGGAGCGGAACGAGCCCAGAGCCACCCCCAGAGCAACGGTGCTGGGGGAGCTGGTGGGAGTGGGAAGCTCCAGTGCGAGGACAGAAATGAGCAGTGGAGAGCTGGGGAGAGGCAGGAGGGATTTTGCAGACAAAAATGAATGCAACATGGCCAGGACTGCAGGAATTTTCCTGTGGCATTCAGCTTAGCCTTAAAGTGAAGCTACAGAAAACCTCTCCTCCCCATTTGTCTAAACCACTCAATTTCAGAACATCAGAGGAGAGCTATGAAAGTAGAATTGTGTTTTGAGAGATGTAGATATTTATTATGGTAAAATCATAATATCTAAAATCCAATTCAATCCTTGCTATAAATAACGAAGAATTTATTGATATTCCCACTAAAATTACTTAGAAGGCAAACTTTAAAAAATGACACAGATAATTAACTAGGAATATTTCTCAGAAGAGATTTGCTATACTAAAAAGGCACTGAAATTACTAGCGTTAATCAACTATATTGTATTAAAAATTCTGTATAGATTAATTAAGCGCTTTAAATATGAAGAAATAAAATAAATTGGGGTATAGGGGAATCACAGTCTTGAATCTAGGTCTCCTGTCATGTTGCTTTCCCTTAACTTCTTAAGTACCTAATTTAGTAAGAATTCAGTTTAAGCAATTGTTGGCCAGTCTAAATCATTTTTAATACCCAAATTTGTAAGTAACAAAGTTCCTGGATATGAGATGAGCATCCCTTTTCATTCACTTATCTCAAACGCAGGTGTTGGCCTCACCTCCCACCTGCCCCCAGCTCTATCTGATCAGAAAGGGCCAGAGGGGATCTGCTAAACAGAGTTTCTGTGACATTTATCTGTGATTGTTTGGCTCATGCTGATAGTACCTGGCATTCCTAGGTGCTCTCCTGCCTGAACAAAGCTGGTGCTGTTTAGCCATTAGCTTCAGATTACAAATGTATTCAGCCCAGTACACCTGAAGTGTGTATTTGCTAATGAGGGTAATTTAGCCTCTGCACTACTGACTCCCTTAGGTGTAAGCCGTTCAAACTAACCCCATTTAAAAGTATGAATATTTTTTTGTTTTTTTAAATATTGTTGAATTTGTAGGATACAGTTTATCTTGTTGTGGGAAACCAATGGAGAAGTTTGTCTGTCACCTGGACTGCACAGCATCAGAAAGCAAGGTAATTATTCTGCTAATGGAAAAGCAGCAGGATTAGGCCTGCAGTATCCTCTTCAATGTGGTCATCAACTCCTGTAAGTGTTTATGCAGTTCAGCTCCTGCCAGATCCATTTGCATCAGGAAAACTATAACTATCTTCTGCACCTATGCCATAAATAAGCATCTGTAACTAACTGACAAAGCTGTTCTCTGCTTACATGCAAGATAAAACAATAAAATTGTCTTTTTCTTATAGAAAGACCTATAGTGAAATTTATAAATGAGGAAAATTTAAACTAGTCTTCCTATCCTGCACTGGTATAAATCATGGCCCATCCTCCTAAAACAGAGTAAGATCTTGCTTACAGGAATGTAACTCTTGGACTTATGCAAAAGAGCTACCTGCACATTGCTTCCAAGGCCCTCTCTTAGCACCATGAAACAAGTTTGTGCCAGAGACCCCCTGGTTCAGTAACTGTCATTGAAAAGGCAGTTCAGAAGTAGAACGTTTCATTGTCTTAAGCAAATTATTCAAGCTTGAAAGCTCAGAGGCAAAGATATTTTTAAAATCGTGCTTAGCATTAACTAAACAAAAATCATTCTTGTCTGGTATGTCTGGCTCAGTGGTAAGTATTATAATACAGCCGTCCCTCATCTTTTTATTTTCAATTTTGCAGTGTTTTAAATGATGCTGATTAATACAGAAGGCTGTGTATCAGAAGGAAGCCATCAGCTGATTTCCTACAGCTGCTTTATAGAAAACATTCCTTGAAACTCAAAATCTCTTCAGCCAAATCTCCGGTACTCAAGGAGCCATTCTATAAACAGGTTTTGTTATGTGATAGAAATACTGACATATATTTATACAAAATGCAAGTTCACTTAAAATAGCCTAAAATGTTTGTAGTGACAGACTGTCACTCAGAATGAGCTGCCTTTACTTCATTTATTTTACTTTATTTTATGGAGGCAATAAATCAGAGAGTTCCTTCACGTGCCAAGTTCAGCTCAAAGAATACATTTGTGATTATATTAATTGAAACATCTGGACAGTTTCTTATAGTAGAATTAGGCTTACGTTACGTGCAAAACTTACCTTTGGCAGTTATTTTAAAGTATAAAATAGAATTTTTCAAGAAGTCTCAGATTTCCGTTTTTCCTGGTGTTTGTTTTGGAAGCAGTGGTCAGTTTGCTATTGCCCAGGTGCTAAGCTTAAAACCTGGAAAGGGACACTTGTTTTTCAAGTCCCAGGCATTTTTCAGAGCATGTCTCCAAATACAGCAAAGCTGTTTGTGAGGAGCCGGGCGTTAACAAGAAGCTTTGCTGGCACAGTGGTGTTTGTGCTCCCAAGAACAGTGCTGCTGGCTACGAGGTCATTGCTCAGACGTGAGGAAGATGGAAGTCAGGCTGCATTTTTCATTTTCGGGGGGAAAAGTTTTGTGGTTGTATAGAGATTTGTGCCTCAAGAAAAAGGGCATGGGTGAGTGTTACTCAGTGCAAACAAACCCATGGTTGTCCTACTTCAGCTTCTTTTCTTGCAGAGGTGATGAGAAATCTCTCACAGCGACTGGCTAGAGCCAGCCCTGAGTACAGAAGCAGGCAACGGGGCATGTGATGCCACCCTTATCCACCACAAAGGCGTTATTTCCACACATCCCCAGCCCCATCCCACTGTGGAGGGATCTCCTGAATCCTTTAACCTGGCACTGTGAGAGCACATGGAGAAGAGTGAGTGCCATGGAATAGCACAACAGGTGCACGAGAAAGGAGAAAGGGCGGTGAGGCAGGGAATGGAAAGTCTATGGACTGCTGAAGGTTGATATAGGCAAGAGGAAGATGAGATGAGATTGAAGAAGGAAGATGAGATTGCCTTGTGCAATAGTTGATGATTGTTGGGTTTTAAGCAGTTTAATTAACAGTGATGCCATGTAAGGCTTTTATATATTAAAAGATAAATGCAAATATTGTATATGAATTTCCAAGATAACTTAGAAAAAAAGATGGCAACCCTGCCCACGGCAAGGAGGTTGGAACTAGATGACCTTTGAGGTCCCTTCCAACCCAAGCCATTCTATGATTCTATGTATGAGGCTATCAATACAATTTCTGCTCTTAAAATGGTAGTCTGCTTACACACAGTTACCAGACAATAAAGGATAATGCTGCAGCACAGCCATCAAAAGCAGAGGTGAGGAGCACAGGGCACAAAACAAACTTTTATCCAGGATTTAAGCTGGATTTGAGGGTCATGGGATATGCGTTCCTCATGCAGCTTCATTGTGTGGAGTGCCCAATTGCGAGCCCTTGTCAAAGCGTCTCTGTTCGGATCAACTTCTGTGAAGAGGTTTTGTTGTTCATTCAGGGCACTTCCTAGCCGTGCACCAGAGCTGCCATGCCAGTCAGCCAGTGCAGCACTTCGTCTGCCTCTTGCAATAGTCAGTTATTAAAATAGTGCTCTACCCAAGTAGTTTTAATGAGTTAATAACTTGTACTCTGCCTATTTGTGATGCAGACTCATTAAGCAGATGTGAACAAGCATCACTGCAAAAAACCTCCTCTGGCTGTGGGGACTGTCAGCTGAAGATGCATCACTTCCATGGTACTTGATTAGAAACCTGAGTTGATAGTTAGGAAGAAGAACCCACATAAACTGGAGTACAAACATTTAATTGGCTTTTTCTGCTTTTGCTGGGAGGTGCCAATTAAGCTGTCTCTACTGAAGTTGTTTAAGAGGGCAGCGAGTTCAAAACCAAAAAGCTGTGAACTCTGAGGGAGAAGGGGGCAATCCAGAAGAAGAGCTGCCTTGTATTAGGAGGAAAGTCTTATAATTTGTGAAGCAGACTCATACAGCCAGCAACAGAAGTGCAAGCTTGCAAAGAAAACAACTCTAGAGCAGTTACTGCAGTCACTTAGAGGAAAAAGGGAGCCTGCATGTTCCCTCCCACCTCCACACACACAAACATACACACACAAACCCCTGTCCTGATGGATGAAAAGGTTTGAAAATTCCCTCCACAGAGCCTATCTTCTGGCTCTCTTTGTGTTTGAGTGGCTTTTAATCTCTCTTACAATTCAGTTGTGTTGTTGGGGTTTGTCTCTTAAGTAATACCTACTCTCCAATCTTACTGAAAGTAATGCTGACTGCAGGAATAGAAGAAATAGTGTAATATAATAAAGAAGCCATTTGACTACAGGCAGGACAGTCTGGCCGTAAGTGTGCTCCAGGAATGTTCATCGTGTCCCTTTTGGTGCTCACTAACCCAGGCCTTTCAGGAAGCTCGGATGGGAAATGTGATACAATTGCACAAATTAATATTTTCAGTGTAAGCCATCATGGTATTAGGTACTTCATGTTCAGACAGAACTACAAACATTTGAGAACAGGCCTCTAGGGCCTGTGCCTTAATGATAGTCCAGGAACAGACTGTAGGATCAGTAGTAGTGTGTCTTCAGAGTTCTTCAAACTGTGTTTAGAAGAAAAGAGTAATAGGCAATCACTGAACTGCTGTGATTTTCAACTGTCTGAAGTGTGACACAAGCAACCAGTGCTCCTTAATAAGGTTTTGTGATTTCATTGCACATTTCATTTGAGGGCAAAGAGTATTTGCACAGGCACTAAAATAAATGAAGAACTGTGCAGAATCTATACGGCATCTGGAGCTAAGAATATCCGTTATCTGAGGGTCTCCATCTACCTCTTCTAGAAATTTTGGTAGGGTAAATTTTAGATGCTTTCTTGTGCTAGATTTCTAAATGCATAGGAATGAGACTAGGGTCGTTGTAATGTTAAGGTACGGTATGTGTTGTAAGGCTGGCGCTTTCACAGAGCACATGCACCTACTCAGTAGATTTGTCTCCAAGATGTAGTGTCTGAACGCGCTGTGCATGTGCTGCCCAGTTCTGATGACCCCCCAAATTAGATTTGCTATGCAAAAATGAGGAGTTTGCACATTTCAGAAGTCTCAGAAATACTCATGTTCTCACACGCGTATGCTCTTGCAGTGAACGGTATCTGTTTCTGGAAGTACTGAACTGAAACACAAGAATGGAATATTTTGATCTGATGAGATAAAATCAAAATAAACTAAAGCAATAGACTGAATGCACTTACAATAGACTGAAGTTAGATTTTTTCTTATTGAAATAAAATCATGATCAATATTGGACAGCTTAGCCCCTCATTAGACTTGTGAGCATGGACAATTTTATCCTCAGCAACCAAAGACTGCAAGCGAGCTAACATTAGTACTTCAGTTAAATTCAAAAGCTGCTTTATCTGCATAAAAAACATAAGAGGAAAACGTAAAGGACATAAGAAGAGCGCAGTAAAAACTAAATAGATTGTGGGTTTGGTTTTATTTGTTTGTTTTCATAGTCCTTCTAATGAACAAGAGTTGTATTTCTTGGTGTCCATCCCAGCTACTGATTTCTGTTATGGCAGACAGAAGTTTTTCTAGTGCATTGTTGTACGTGTTTTGTGAAAAGACTGCTCAGTAGAATGAAAAAATATGTTATACATCCCTGACTGGGGGAGAAGAGCTGAAGGATGTGATCATACCTGAATAAACAAAAAGAATAAAATGTAATTTTCTCTTTTTAATAGATTATTAAAAGCTTATGTTGAAAATATTAGTTCCTGTCATCACAGAATCAGCTAGCTTCTCCTTTCTTTCTTTTGCTTAATGTGTCAGTGACAGGTTTAAATGTAAATCATTTTGAAAAATACAATCATTTGTAGATTTCTGATGTAAAATTGAGGGCATTATCAAATGGACAGAAAGGTTTCAGTTTTGTGTGAAGGAGCTTAATTGGTGACTGTGACCAATAACTTCAACTGAATGTTTAGGGCACTTATCCAACCCAAGTGAGTGATCAGAAGTAAAGCACTTTAACAGCACTTTGCATTAGTGGTAAACAACTATCATGATGTTCTGGCTTGTTATATTACAGCTTAAATGCTCCGCGGTGAGGAACTGTTAGTTCTGTTGTATATAGCTATTACTCCAAGGTGAACGAGCTATTGAGAGGAATGGCTTTGTAAAGGATAACCTCGGAGTCCTGCAGCAGAAGGCCAGATCCCCTCACTACTGAAATGTGGACGATCAGCACTTTGAGTTTGGCAATAGAATCCATGTTTTTAAATGTTTAGGTCAAAATTAGAGTTGGGGAAAAATATAATGTGAAAATAAAAAAACACTCATTCCCAGCATTGTGTTAATGTTGGAGCATAAACTGTAAAATAGAGCAGGACAAAAACAGTTGGATCACATCAACTTCTTGCCAGTAAGGCATTAACAGAATATACATACAGATCTGCTAATATTTTTCTGCTTTTCTTGGTTGCATAAGAAATCTGTATATACATCTGAGTAGCTTGCTGTTTCCTAGCAGCACTATGAACTAGAGGCCAGAGACTGTGTTCCCTTGTAGGGTAGATACCTGAAGGAAAGGCACAGCTTTAAGATCATCATTGTTTTGACCTTTCTTCTCCTTTTCTGCTCGATTCATACTGTGATCAATCAATAGCTGCTGTGGAAACACTGGGTCAATATAATTTGAGCTGGTTAGTATGTCAGAATGATACCATTTCATATTCTGAAACCTTGCTGTACAAATAATAATACTATAAAAAACGTAATAGAAATGAGTTTTAAAAAAGAAAGAAAAAGATAGTTTTCTTTGAAAAATCTGCTTAATGGGTTGCTTATTTTAACAATGAGATATCACTTTTTCAGTATTCCTGAGCTGACAAGTCTGAATTTATGCTGACAAAAGTAGTTCTTAAAAAGAGAAAAAATAGAAAGAGACAAAAAATCCTAGAACTGCCTCCCTAATCTCCAAGAGGTCATAGGAGAAACTGAGAAAAGGTGTGAGTATGTGAGGAAGTAGCTTTGTCTTTTCTTTACTAGGTTAATCTGAAGTGTTCTGGCTCATTATATCTAAATGTAATGTAGAACAGCAGCCTAATTTTGACCACGTCCCAGATTTGAGCATGACAGTAGCATGTGTTCATTATAAAACTCCTTACTTGACTAAGACTTTGGTTTCCCATCTAAGAGAACTGTAGAGTGACAGAGCTCTCATCCACTTGCAGATGTTGGGAGGCATCCAGGATGCCACTTCCTGGTTTGGTTAAGCCTGCAGTTCATGGTACTTTTCCAGAACATTTACCTTTTTTTTTTTTGGTAAACAAAGAAAATTTTAGCTTGCAGACTTAATGGAATACAGGAACCATCTGTGAATGTTACTTGTAACTCATTTGCTTCATTGGCAAATATTAAACTGTGTTGTAAAGATCCAGTGAAATTATGGAAATGGGTTTTAACATTAAAATCAAAGTGCAATTAGAACATTTCACTACATAATTGTTTGGCAGGCTAAGATAGTAAGCAGAAGATACCCAGCTTTCTGATTTATTGGTCACAGGTTGTTTCTTTAGAACTACAGAAGCTTGGAGACATTTTTATGTTTATATGTTCTTAAATGATCACCACCATTATGAAAAAACAGTGCAAACAAATCTAGAAACATATCTAGGTGTTTATTTTGTAAGACTGGTTTTTTTTGTTGCTGTTGTTTTTAGTACATTTTCAACCTGTCATCTCCATTTCCTTTAATTCTGCATAAGTTACAACACGTACGATTTCAGGTGGTAATGACCGCAGTACTTTCATGTTTTCCCTTTGTGTATGTTCTCGTGTGGCTATGAGAAAAAATGGTTAATCATCGATGTGACCCAGAATGTTTTGTAAGTAAACACCATATTGCAATAGACATATAACTAATCAAAAAACATATCATTCTGAAAATAGCTTGAACTGGTGATAAAGTTTTTTTTTTTTTTTTAAAAAAAAGGAGGATTTATTGTTGAAATCCCTAAAAATATTTTTTTTTATGTAAAATACAGATACGGAGTTATGACTGCAATTTATTTGCCAAAAGCACACTACAAATGGTCTCTGCTTTGCTGTCTTCTACAAAGCAATGAGAAATTATGATAGGTAAGAGCTGACCAGTGATGCACATACTCCTTGTGCTTTTAATTTATGTACAGGGTGCTCAGAGTAAGAATATATTTACTGTCTTGCACAGCTGAACACTAGGAGCTCAGCTCTCCAAATGAAATACCAAGCAGCTGAAACAACTGCACAGTTATTTGTAGTTTAAAAGCTTTTCAGAGCAAAAACTGTCTTTTTCATTATGTTTATACAGTAGGGTCCTATTTGTGGCTAGGTTCCCAGGTGCTAACATAATGCAAATAATTATTATTTTTTTAAACACACACTGTGAGCTTCAGACTAGCTCTGGAAGTAAATATTTAAGTATGTCTAATATTGAACATTTGCTGAATATCTTGGTATTCCTGTTATAATTTAGTTTATTTGTAGAATATTGTATGGCCTTGGGGAAGAAAGCTTCCGTTGCTGAGATCAGTGCGAGCTTGGGACTCCTCAGAGCTGTTCTGGAAAAGATGGACGAGAAGTGGAGCAGCTGATTTCAGCTCTAAGATAAAATTATATAGGAATATTTTTCCTTCTGAGGCCAGAGGTGTATTTCCAATCAGCACTGAAATGAATTATTTCTCAGGGAGCATTGCTGCTCTGTGGAAGAAATATGATGAATCTGTATTTGAGTTGGACAGTATCTGGGCATTGCGGATTACTGAAGTTACTGCAGAGCAACCCTTTCAGCAATGCAGGTAGGGAACACGTGAAGCATGTGCCCTCAGCACAAGGGGCAGAAGTTTCCTGCCACTTCTGCTGCAGTCATCATGCTCCAGATCTTGTTCTACCTTAGTCCTGCTAAGCAGGACAAAAATATTTAAGTTCTAGTAAATGCTTTAAAAACAAGCAGACACTGAGCTCAAATAGCATCTTTGATTACTTCTACTTGTTCCTTGTATCCTGCAGGTAATGGAATTCATTCCAGCTTGGTTGTGAAAAGCAGCTCTCATCTCACAGCAGGTCTGGGTACATTGGGGCTGTCACCAGCACACAGTTCTTCTGTTGCTGAAAAAAATACACAAACAAAAAGAAACTGGAGACTGTGATGATATCCCTGACCAGATTATTTTCTCTTCCATATAATGTAGGTGTGTCTTATTACTTTTTTTTGGAAAAGAAAATGGGGTTCATTCAGCCATTTACTCCTAGATCGCTGTTGAGTTTTTCTAGCTCCCTGTGACATGCTGGTGGTCAGTGCGGCAGCATTGAGTTTGTTGGTCCCATATGTTAAGTAGTGTACATTGAACGTACCAGGGAAATAATCATCTTTGCAGTAACTAGCCTCCAGGTATTCCCACTTGGGGGAAATGCTGGGTTTTTCTCTGTGCATTTTGTTAACTATAATACCTTTGACAGCAATACCTTAGGGCAGGGAGGATGTGTTGTAGGAACTAAATGATTTTGACTAGATTTTCAGCAAAAGTCTGTTAGCAAGTATAAAAGTTAATCATTCACTTGACCCTCAATAACTACTGTGGTTCTTGTATGTATTTGGCTCTGGGAACAATAGTTCTACTTAAGGCACTTCTGAAGGTGGCTTTGCTGGAGACAGTCTTTACAAGAGAAGCCAGGTAGTGGTGATAAGGCAGAAGCCTGAAAGTGTAGTGTGTTTGGGATCTGGAGGTAAGAATGGGAGCTAGATGATATCTGAAGGCAAGGAGTAAATTAGGAAGTAAAGTATTGGCTGGCTGTTGAAGCTGGAGGCATGGTTCCAATGCTTGGTTTTAATCCTTGATTCAAGCCCTGATGCTGGGCAGGCAGCTTGCCTTGTGCCCTGGATGATTTCTGTGACCTGAGCTCTTCCTGTCTTGAGGTGCCTTTGTGTGTGATCTGCCAAAGCAGACGTGCTGACAAGGAGTTCTGCAGGAGATCCACCTCTTTGGTTTGAGTCATGGCCTCTGGCAAGCCAAAATAAGAACTGGGGAGATAAGGCAAAAGACTTGTTTTATGTATTCCAGGCCACTTCTCTGAATAAATGTGCTATAGGGTTTAACATGCAGAGCTTGGCAGTCTGTTCTTCTCATCACCACTAAATGTATGGATCAAACAAAACGTTTCTCTACAGACAGAGAGCTAAAAAAGTCTCAGTGAGCATCATGAAAATGAATTTGCCTTCTTAAAAATATTTCCTTGCAAACACCAGTGTACTGTAGGTTTTTGTAATGTGATAAATCAGCTGAAGCAGCAGAAACCTAAATGAAGAAGCAAACTTTTTTTTTAGTACTTCTGGAAGGTACTAAAATTGTGGTATTTTTTTAATTTTAATAATTACTAATTATTAAATTAGGTAATTTAATAATTAGGAGGTTAACTGATGAAAAGATTTCAAGTTGATAAACACAATAGTAGAATTTGAATGTTTGCTCTCAAGCAATAACTTCTACAATCTGTGCTGCAAAGTATTTCTTTATCAGGAACTGTAAGTATGAGTATGTAAGATGATCACTCTTCTTCCTCAAAAAAGAAAAAAAGAAAAAACCTACTCCATTCAGTCCAAAGTATCTTCCAATCTCTGCAACGTTGCAGATCATTTCGTATCTCTTTGGGGGCATAGTACTCAGATCTACGTGCATGCTAATCCACAAAGTAGATGGAGCAGGAAGATGACCTCTGAGCTGTGAATCCCCGTGGATGGGAAACAAGCAAAAAGGAATGGACCAGGGCAACTTTGCAATATGAAGCTGGCGCATAGTGATGATAAACAGTCAACACTGGCACAACACTGTTGTTCAGCTTTCAACTGAGTTAGTCTTGCTGCTACCACTGGGAAAACTAATAACATAACAAATGAAACTATTGTTCAGTTTCATTAAAAAGAAATCTGATAAGATGGGCAAAATTGAATTAGCCAATCTCAATAGAGTTACCGCTTGTAGGAGCAAAAGCAATATCAGCTCTAATAGAATATGTCCCAAATAGTTTTGGCTGGTCCAAGCAGCCATGGAGTATGAATTTTGTGTGCAGATGCTGGCACAGCCATGCAGCACGCTAATGTTAGCATTATTTGGTCAGTGTTCTCTGTCTCCAGCAGCAGCTCCATAGCCAAGGCTGGCAGTGATACTTGCTAGATCAATGTGATGAATTGATTTCTCTTGGCAAAACAGCACAGAGCTTCCTTCCAGTGGGGATGACATACCACCACTGAGCGTCTGTCAGATACAGGGTCCCCTGAGATCTTGATCTCTGAATCCCATATTCTGACCATCACTGTCTTTAGTATGCCGGTGTGGGTTACTCTGTAAATTTCTTCAAAAAAAAAAATTAGAATCGTAAATCTGAAAAAGATTTTCATATCCAGGCTTCTTGATGCTATAGGCCAATGTTGGTTTTATTTTGACTCGTGCCAAAGCCTCAGGAGAATCCTGTTTTAGGAATTTTCTGTAATGGTCCTAGTTTAACTTTGCAAGGTTTAAATGCGTATGTCTCTTAACGGTGACTCGGGATTGTTGTACCTAAAGTAATCAGTGTATGCTCACTTTATTTTGGAAAACTAAGAAGTTATAACCTACGACAACATGGTAACTATGTTGATGCGCCCGGTAGGATTTTTAAGCTGTCTGTGACACAGTCCAGTTCTCTGTTCCATACTTTGTCATTGCAAGGTGTCTGTAAGCACAAACAGACCAGAATGAGATATCATGTTTTGTATTTTTGTAACATGTAAGGTAGTGCAGAAATTTCACTTGTACCTTCAGTTAGTGTGTGAGTAATTCTATCTAACCTGTTGGGTATGGAATAGAATTTCATCTGCCAGAATATATGAAGTCAGTGTTTGGTGGAAAAAGTTAGGGTGAGGAGGGATGAAATATAGTTATTATTGTGCAATGTGGGATTACAAAAAGGCAGTAATCACCTGTGGAAAACTTTTTTTTTGAAATCAATGTGAAAAACACATTGATAATTTGGAATTATTGGAATTTGAAAAGGAATGATAAGAGCTGTTGGGCTTTGAAATAGTATGGAGTGGGAGCCAGAATTGAGGCAGGAAGGACCCAGTTGTAATCAAATGGTAGTATGCTTCAAAAAAGCTCAATGATATTTTTATATAATATAAACACCTATGTATGATGTTTGGCAACAGGAGAGATATTTAAGGAGGTTAATCTGAATTAAGATTTGCAGGGGATTACCTAGCTAGCATTAAGCCCCTTTGAAGTCTCAGTATTAGAATGTCCTTAATTCAGTTTAGAGTTCTTATTTTTTATATAAATTAATGTTATTTAATTCTGAATTAAAGACTTACCAATGATTATTTTTACAACTTATTCTACTATAATTAATTTTGCAGTGGTTCTTTTTTCTTTTTCCCCTCTAATAGTAGGCTTTTGGCTACCTTGTACTAATCAAAACAGTGTTGCTATAGAGAGGGCTCTTTTCCTCAGCATGGCTGTGGGTATTTTAAAGCACTGCAGTAGCCATTTCATAATGCTTTGTAACTAGTTGCATCTTCTAAAATATCTCTTAGGTTGTATCATTCTTGCAAAAGTGATGCATTCTAACCATTCAGGTTTAAATAATATGTTATCAGATTTAAAAGCCTACTGTCCTTAGATGATCAGATTGAGCTACTAAATTTTCACTAGGTAAGGAAATGAAACATTTTGTGATAGAAATTTAAATCTCCTGCCTTTGGAACGAAATGACCTTGCATGGTACAAGATTTATATTTAAGCCAACGGGCACTAAAACCTGCTATATGCAATCTTTTATTTTCAACTAGCTATAACTCCATTTTGTAAAATCAAAATGGAAATTGTATTCTGAACACTTTTATTTTAGCAGTTTTAAATATAGTCATATAAATAAAACTATTAGATGACAAAGACTGAGAGAAAAAGAGAAAAGAGAAGATCTGAAGAGTAATATGTTGCAGAGAGTGAGGACGTGTGGCAATTGTCACAGAGAAAATGTTCTTGTGCCACTGTTGGGACGTTCTTGAGATGTGAAACAGTAACAGGGAAATGGAGATGAGGAAAAGTTTGATGTGACTCTGAAAACCCAAATTAAAAAGCAGCTGGAAGCTGGGCTGTTCTCCATGCAATCCAGGGAGCCAGCAGCAGATGTAGGAGTCTGCTGTAGCATCAGGCATGCAAAGACTTTAAAACAAAAACTCTTAATATATAACATTTTGACAGTGTTGTTACTGGTTCTCTTATATGCTAAAGGTCAGACCGAGTCCCTTCTGCATCTTTTCTGATATATTTGCTTGGACTGCCAGAGTAGGAGAGACACATAAATATGACTGGAAACTTCAGACTAACTACCCTGGTGTTACAGATGGTGATGATGAGGAATAGCCTCAGAATATTTTCAATAATTACATTAATTTTATTTTTATTTTCACAGGAAAAGGTGTTATTATCTAGACTTAAATCATGTGACTGAGATATGAAGAAAGTTCAGTAAAGTACTGCTATATCAAAACAAAACACCAGGTCGTTCTGCTTCTGGAGAAATAAAACCTAGGTTCTCTTGGGACTTTGGCCTACAACCCATGTCTCAGCAGCCTGCCAGCTCCCCTTGTTATCCCTCCTCTGTGGGTTACTCCTGGCTGTGAATCTCCCTTACTTGGCCGAGAGAACAGCAGTGTGTTTGGATGCCTGGATTTTGGTGTGCCGACCCTGTTGCTGTGTTTCGAGGCAGGGCTTGAATTACCATTGCCGTTTTCAAAGGGAAGGAGAAGAAAAGGGTAATAGGGAACAGGACGTTAATTCGGGCCTTCCTTCTCTGCCAGCCATAAGCGTTGCCAACGTGGCGCATACTAAGAACAGAATTTGATCATTCCATCAAACTTTTGTTAAAAAGGCAGCAACAGTTGAGGGATTTAGGGCAGATGCAGACAGATTGTGCCTGCAGAAGTCATGTCTCCCAAGGCAATTCATCCACTTGTTTTTGTTTTTAGTATGGTTTCCAACATTCCACTTTTTTATAGTACTATAACTTTTGTATTTTGAAGAAACTGTGCTTTGTTTTGATAGAATAGAAAATAAAGCCAGCTGATGTTCAAAGTAGTGCTAGAGACTACAGATATTAATTTGGCGACTGAGTTAAATTTTGCAGTACAATTGTATGAAATACTGGAAATAGAAGGAAACATGAGCTCCTCTTGATTGACTTCTGCCACTCTCTTAATCTTGGCCTCTTGGCAGCCAATGAAAAACTAAAATTTGGTTCCCAAAAATGCACTTTCAAAATGAATTAATTTGAATAGGAATCAGAACATCCACGCATGAGGGTATTCAGAAATGGCGTGTACATTTTTGCTCCCTTAATCCATAGAATCATAGAATCATAGAATCATAGAATGGTTCAGGTTGGAAGGGACCTTAGAGATCATCTTGTTCCAACCCCCCTGCCATGGGCAAGGACACCTCCCACTAGACCAGGTTGCCCAAAGCCCCATCCAGCCTGGCTTTGAATACTTCCAGGGAGGGGGCATCAACGACTTCCCTGGGCAACCTGTTCCAGTGTCTCACCACCCTCACAGTGAAGAATTTCTTCCTTATATCCAGCCTAAATCTACCCTCTTCCAGTTTATAACCATTACCCCTTGTCCTGTCATTATCTATCCTTGTAAAAAGCCCCTCCCCAGCTTTCCTGTAGGCAGGTTAACTGTAATCCAGGTTAACTTCAACAACAGGCAAGTCCTTTTAAGCAGGTTTTAACACTGTTCCCTTAAATTGCTATCAAAGTTTAGAAAATCTTATCTTTGCTGTGAATTACATATATCTGCTACAAAGTACTTAGGGTTGGACTATGCATTGTAAAAATGAATGTAAAAACGTCTCAAAAGCCTTTAAATAATCTTATTATTTACAGGTTTTCATTACTGTGTCTTTACCTCTGTACATGTCTCTGTATGATGACTGAAATGATGTTGAAATGTTCTTCTAAATAGATCCTAGAAGTTAGTGTGAGAATTTTGACGTATTAAGATAACTTTTTAATCAAACTAGAAAGTATTCTACTTTCATATCAGGAGATTAACTTCTCAGTAGTTCCACGGAACAACAGTGTACACTATTTTTTACTATTCTTCAATAAAAAGTGAGATGTAAGGATGAAATTTAACGAGGATCCAGTAAAACTCTAAATGCACTTTAGGGTCTACTGCCTAAATGCATACATCTGTCTTTCTGCAGAATTTACTTCTCTTGTTAAATTAATGCTGCAATTTTATTGTTTAAGGAGAGATGTGACATGAGTGGTCAAAAACCAGTGATGAGTGGAATGACGTGTGACTATCCGATATTAACCATTTATGAGAAACTGTGAAGCCTAACTACGGTGGAAAAGGGGAGAAAAAGGATATTAAAAAGTGGTCTTGGTTCAAAGGTAAAATGTAGCCTATTTAAAAGTGATCAGTGCAAGTGGGGGCCTATTTTACAACACTGCCTAGGAAAACATTTTTTCGGTGTACATAAGGTGAAAACTAAAGCAAGTAAGGTGATTTTTCCTGTCAGGTTTCATGAATATCACAACATTTTTTCACACACTTGAAATGTTTTAACCCGAAACAACATAATCTCTACAGATATACTTTTAGCTAAAAAAATTCTTTTTGGACTACTTTGTTAATTAACCAGTATTATGATGTCTTTGGGGAATGCTGCCTAAAGTTACAGTCAGAATCCCTTTTTTAACTGTGAATTGAGGAAGCCTTTTCAAAAGCAAAACTGAGTTATTGTTAATATGTGATGATGCTGAAGCTAAACTTTGTCCCAGCTGGGAGCAGGAAGAAATTCAGATTTTCCACTGTATTTGTTGCATACTTTCTTTCCTATAACCAGTTTTGTTTTTTCAGCTATATGACCTTAGAAGCTTTTAGAAATAATGGTCATATTCACATTAGATTGTGAATTCAAAGGTTGATAGAAACTGCTCTCTCAGCTTGCTTCTGGATTCAGGAAAACCCAACTACTGTTAGATAGTGCTTTGTATGCTGTGAGATGTATCATCATTTTGATGGAGGAACAAACAATAGCTCCCAGTAGTGCATGACCACTGAAACATTACTGAGATAGTGAAATTCATACTCTAATATCTTGGGCTTGACTTTGGCGTTTTCATTTCTTGAAACCTGTAGCTCTGGTAATCATTTCAACTCCTGCATGATTCATGCTGCAGCTGTATGGTTACTTTGGATTTCTTGTCTAAAACAATACACTTTGGAGAAACGGAAGGTCCTTCCTATAGTTGGTAGCTACTAAAACAAAAATGTGCATTTGGACTTCCTTTATGGGTTTAGTGTTTTCTCATTGTGTGTTATACCTGTACAAGTTACCGTTAAGAGGATAATGATTCCTGGCACTTCATTTGGCTGGAGAGGATAACTCATTAGCCTAAACTTAAGCTGGGTTTAAGAAGAGTCCATTTTCCTCAAAAGAGAACAGCTCTCTTTCTGCTTTGGTGCTTTTGCCAACATCTCTGGCCAGGTGCTATGTTTTCTGTCTTGGAGGCAGCAGTTCCCTGAGAAGGCATTTTGGGACTGTAGGCACTTGGCTCAGTTACCAGGCTCCTTTCTGTAGCCTCCCCCAGCTCCTTGTTCCAAGCAGAAAAATAAGCATGAAATATCCAGCCTCTGATGGGGTAAGTAGAGAATAGGAATATAGCTCAGTTTGCTTCTCCTTGATTATATAGCTTAAAATAAATTTGCAAAGTGTATCAACTCCTGTTGAATAAATGACCAAGGCCCAAACGTATGGTCTACATCTGCAGTGATAAAATGACAGCACTCTTGGTTGCCTTACCATTTGTGATTTGTCCATACCGATGACAAACTTTTTTTTAGCTGAGTGCACTGCTTATGGTGCAGGTTCCTGTCAGTGTGAATTTGATTCATTTTACCTTATTGCACCAAAGGTTAAATCATGTCATTTCTATCTGTGGCTACATGGAGTTGATTTGTGGTATATGTCTAACTGGTGAATACATAACATAAGATTGATTACGATAGCATTTCTGAGAGTGTAATGATAACTTCTTATGGCTTTCAGCTCTATCATTGTGCTGGTGTCATGCTGTTCTGAAATGAAAGGCAGATTGAGAACTCGTGTTGCACATGTCATACTAACTTGCAGGAGAGGAAGGTGGGGAGTGTAGCAATACTCAAAGGAACTGGGGGGGGAAATCACATTTATTCACTATGTTTTTCTGTAACACAAAACTGTTCAAGTATTCAGATGTTTTGCAACACCCTATATAAAATAATATATTCAAGACAGTACCGTGAATGGTGCTCTAATAGCTGAAAATGAGTAAACTAAAATCTGTGAGTGTTACTGTAACATTAAATATAAGTATCTGAATTTTGAAAGGTCAATTTTCATGTTGAGGTTGATGAGAGTGAAGTGTACTGGATTTCTTGCGACCATCTTCTCAGATACACAGCGCTTCTACTTCTTAAAAGCAGTCAGTGATTTGAGTGTCCATTTAAAGGTGTGAGAACTAATAGGATTCTTTAAAACCTACTAGCTATATGGCCTGTGTTTTTCACTTTGACAAAATAGTCCACTGATACTCTGAAAGCAGCTGAAAAATACATGCAAAGAGGAAGCCTGCCTTCGGAATCTAAGCAGAAAAAATAAATGTAGAATAAATGAAATTAAAATTCAAAAATAGCACAGAAGTCTGGGAATGTGTCTATAATGTTCTGGGTCTTCTGATTCATCTCTAACAGCAATAAAATATCTGCCACCCTTGACTTCTCCTTGGCTATGCTATTTATTTTTTGTATATGTTTCTTCTGAATAATCTGACCAAAACAGAAAAAAGCATTATGTCAAATAAAGAATTTGCTTGTGGTCTGAGTCATGGAAACAACAGCAGTACTCACTCCCAAGGAAGTGAAGTTTGATGTCGTTCATCTCAGGACCCAACATTCTAAAGATGGATGCCTTATATCAGAAGAAATCCCAAAAGCTTCTCTCTCTTCCTAGAGCTGATCAATCACAGAAAGGTCCATAAAGTATGTCCCAGTGTAAATAGGCGTGAAATATCCAGGGCTGTTCCTGAAGTAAGTGAAAATCTAATGACCACTGGATGCTTTCAAGATTATACTTTATTTCCTTTTTCACATCTTCACATTTTTTCTCTATTTTCCACCCATATTTTTCCACCCATTTTTCTCTATTTTTCTATTTCCCACTGTTTTTTGTATTTTTGTGTGTGTGTGTTTGTGTGCTTTTTGGGGGGAGGGAGGTAGTTAGGTTTGTTTGTTTGTTTTGGAGGAGAAAACGCATTTTAATTTGTAGCCACAGAACGTTTTATTGAAGCCACTATGTAGGCCTCTTGTTTCCCTTCCATCCAAAGTACAGGAGGAACAGGCTGTTCTTCCTGCTTGCATAATGATAGATAATCATGGAATTTCCTCTCCAGAGACTGGACTGAGTATAGGTGCTGCGCATGATTAACTATGGTTGTCACAGTGTACTTTTTAATCAGTTGGAATAGATAGAGTACAACAGAGCCACAAACACAGCAAGAAGTAAACTTCTTGCTCTTCTTTCAAGGTCATGCGAAAGGAAGAGCATTTGAAAGAGCACTGGCTGTGCTGACAGGGCTGGAATAGCGATGAGGATCCTGACTCCTGCCTTGAAGTTCTGTGCTTAAGAGAGAGTTCTTTTTGCATGTTCCCTGTAAGCAGTGAGGACTGAATCAACAAAATATTTAACTACTGAATTTTTGTTTCATGGCTCCAGATAACAACAAACCGTGTAGGCTAAAAGATGTTAATCATCAAAGATGATTCAAATGCACTGATCATGTTTTTACTCATTAACTAGGTCTTCATATTTATATACCGATGTTCACAAGTACCACTTAGGAGCTGGATAAGTTAATTAAGCTGTTCAAATATTGTTTACAATACTTCAAATTAAAAGCAAATTGGATTTGTCTGTAACTACAGTACACATGCATCAGGGACTGGATTGTCATACCCCTTGAAGATACAGTAGTCAGAAACCATACTGATCATTAATTGAGAGCAAATGGCAGATTATGCTACCTGGAATTGCTGGATTTTGTAACATATGTGGGTATATGTATGTATATTTTTTTTTCTCTTGCAACCCCAGATATTTAAGTAGAGTCTGATTTATCATGTCCTGAACATGGAAGTAGACATGAATTTTGTGCCACCTTTCTGTCCATGACTTTCTGAGCCTGAACAGTGAGTATCCACATTGCAGAACTCTGGTACTCGCTTCTTTGCATGTTAACACATGTATTATTTCTAATGAGCAGTTTCACAGAACTTGTATTCCTAGAAATTGCAAGCCAAGAAGTCCTTCAAAACTACATAAAACAGCCATTTCATAGTCCATATGGAAGTACAGGATCAAATAAGAAGGTTGGGCAGTGAGAGCTGGATTAAGAGACAATTGCATTGTTCCAGAGATCTGGGAGATGATGCTTGTTTTTGATTAAATTGATTGACTTGTCCCAAGGAAAAATAACCTCTGCTTGCCCAAATTATTCATGATAGGGACCACGAATACTCACTCTGGTCAATATAGGTGATAAATCTGTGTGACAGCAGTCTCTAAAAAGCATGGTGGTTGCAGTAGGCAGGAAAAAAGGAAGAGAAGGAATGAAAAAGGAAAGAGAGGCAAGTCAGGCTCTGAGCAGAGGGAGTTTTTGCTTGCTTGTTTTTTGAAAATGAGCTTGAGGAGTAACGCATGCGGCAAAAAATCAAGGAACAGTTTTGCAAATATGTGTGATCTTTCATGCATCTTTAAAGTCTTGGCGTGTAGTGTTTGCATACCTACACTTCCTACAGTTCCCTTCACTGTAATTGCACCCTTGAGGGCTTGTATTTTGTAGCTCTCTCCAAAATCTCTTCAATTGCTCTTTTCTAATTACTGAGACCACTAGAAGCAGGAGGAGTTGGTGGGAAACCTCTGAATTTCAGCTGAAGAGCTTGTCTGCTTCAAACCGAGCATCATTATATGGCAAATCTGTGGGTTTTTTTCTTTGTTTTACTTTGTTTCATTTTGTTTTGTTGTAAAAAGAGGTAGGAGGGAAATCACACTGTAACTTTCTCTTCGTAAATGCAACGCTTCTTTTTGTCCTATTTTTACTGTGAAAGTTGCTAGGAAATTGAGGTCAGAGTACTGAAGACACAGTTCAGAAGTTCTGAACCCTTACATACCTGCTTTACTGAAGAAGAATAATGAAACAGAATAGCCACAACTGCTAGAATAGTTTCACTCTATTGAATTGCATCAGTTTTAGACAACTAGATTTGAACTGTGACATGTGAAACAGAATGTTGTAAATAGCTTGGCTGTGTGCACTGCACAGTCCCTCTCTTTGTTGTGCCTTTCCCTATGAGTCTTCCTAGCTTAGAATTCTATATAATCTTTTTTGTCACTAATAATAAATGTTGATAATTTTGAAATGTCTGGACTTCTGAACTCCAGCTCAAAGACATTTGAGTCTGATGTGTACCTTGTCTTGAATTTTTATCTCTGTCTATTCAGTTCACATAGCTGTTTGTTTCCAATTACAATTTGAAGTTGTAAAAAAAGATGCTTGAAAATTTGAAGCCCTTTTAGTAGGGATAGGAGAACTAGTTCAAGCAAAGTAAAATTTGATTTAAGTATGTTGGTAGTGTTTATGGGATAGCAGGATTTTTTTGTTTGTTTGTTTGATGTTTGGTTATTATTCTTAGTTTGCTCTGTAATTCCTGATTTTGGATAGAACAGATGGACTGAAATTCTCCCTCTCCCCTAGCTGTGCTTCTTGGAGAAGACACATTCACAGGGACAGATTCACTGGTAGAACTGAGGAGGGAAACTGGCCAGCTGCATTTCAGACCTGACTGAATTCTGGAAATAGCACAAGAAAGTAAGCTCTTACATGACTTCTTGGCTGGTGGAAGAAGAAATACCCTATTTTAAAAATGATAAAGAAAAATAGCCAAGATAGATATAAGGATACAGTTATTAATCAATGGGAAACTATAGAGATATGTTGATTGTTGTTAAGTAGATGAAGGAGGCGTTCCCTCTGAGGTGGCTTGGAAATATGATGCTGGTGATGCATCTGCATCCAAGACAAGATGGAAATGATGTAGAAGGTCTGGGCTTGTCTGTGCACTGACTTTGAGTGCACAGCACCTGCACTCCTGAAATGAATTGAATTCAGGTTTAGGCAAGCACACTTGCTTACAGGGACAGATAAAATTCATTGTCCAAATGAAGTAGATATCTGAAGTCATCACTAAATGAATTTATGAAAGCTCACTACCTTCACATTTGCTTTACAGGTGGTTGTACTTAGATTTGGTAAGTCCTCAGAGCAGGAACAAGAAAAATCGTGTATTCTCTATCCCACGTTCCAAAAGTGGCATTAAAATGTATTAGTGTTGCCTACCTAGCAATTGTCACCAGCAGCCTCTTGAGATCTGAGCTATTAACCACCAGTGAACGAGTATATGTGCTGTGGCCTTTAGCCTCATCTTTGGGCTCTCATTTCTGATGTTTCTTTCAATAACATCAATAGTTTCACTTTTATTTTTATTTTTTACTGCCACTGAGATTTTTTTTTATCAAGCCATGTCTCATATTTTTAGGCTTTATGCCTGGAATAGAAATACTTACCTTTTCTTTCATATCTTATGTGCAATTTGTTGGCCCTGACAATTCCTTTCATTCTGAAAAATATTGCTTTGGAAAAATCAGTTTTAAAACCTAGCAGCAACTCAGGCTATTTTTATCTGTAGCTGTTCCAAAGAAATACCAGATGCCAACTTGTCTTGAAGGCTGCAACAGTAATCAGCACCTCCAGGTAGTGGCTTCCTATACACTGTTGTGCAAAATGTTGCTGAAAACTCATGATCTGGCTCTTCTTTTTAGGCAAGCAAAGGAAAATGCTAGGGGAGAGAAAACATGAAAGCATTTGCTTCCTCACCCTTGGAAGAAGAGCTGTGAGAAGGGATGAAGAGATGTCAATGTGAGATTCTGAACTTGCTGTGGATGAGCAAAGGTACGTTCTCCAAAAGAGCTGTCACCTTAAGTTATGATGCTGCGCTATGGCAGAATGCCACCTCACACATGGGTATACTTTGAAGTGAGCAGAGTAGAACTTTCCAGGCACACCAGCTTGGATAATGTCAAGGAGGAGAAAAAAAAGAAAAAGCTTGCTTGTCAACATTAAGAATATAAATAAAAAATTAACTAAACCTTTCCCATCTGCTGTGCCAGTAACTTGAAAATTGTCCCAGTGGCTTTTAACCTTTTTTTTGTCAGGCTTTTGAATGGAAAAGTTTTAAGGCATGTCCTTTAAAATTCAGCTTCTGTAGACGAAGATGCAGTCACTTTTTCTCCCTTCCTTCTAGTAGGCATCTGAGGAGATGGAGCACGTGTGCCAATACAACACCTCCAGAAACCTTGGGAGCACATCATTCACCCTGAGGAGATTACTGATGCTACACAGCATGGAGACCAGCCTCCCTTAGCACTCTGGAGCATGTGGAGCCTCTGAAATGATGTTCCATCTTCCTCCTCTCTTTACATTCATGTGACAAAATTTTTGCCCTAGGAATCTTACAGCTTGGAGTTCAAGGTTTTTGTCTTAACTCTAATGTCTGGCACAAGGTCTTTCAGCTTCTCTTTGCCTATCATTATTTTGGGCATAGTTTCTAATCAAATAAAGCTGTGGTGAATACCACATGATGATGACTATCTTGTCTGTTATGAACAAAACCTATTTGAATGCAGCTGGAAGAAAAACTTCTCTTTAAGAAGAGAACAAGGGGAGATGGAGGACACTAGAGTTGTCTACTCTGGAGAAAAGGAGGCTGAGAGGTGAACTTGTTGCTCTCTGCAACTTCCTGAGGAGGGGAAATGGAGAGGGAGGTGCTGGACTCTGCTCCTGGTAACAGGGCACACAAGAATTGCACAAAGCTGAGACCAACATCTTGTTCAGACTAGATATTAGGGAAAATGTCTTTACCGTGAGGATGCTGGAACAGACTGCCTAGAGAGGTGGTTGATGCCTCGAGCCTGTCAGTGTTCAAAAGACATTTTGATAATGCCCTTAATAATGTGCTTTCACTTTTGGTTAGCCCTGAAGTAGTCAGGCGGTTGGACTTGAGGATCTTTGTAAGTCCCTTCCAGCAGAACTGTTCTATTCTGTTCTGTTGTATTTTTTAAAAAGGCAGCGTTCAGGCAGCTTAACTGAAGGCCTTTGCTAGTATCAGACAGAGAGGAAATCCCAAAGAAAGGTACAGAAAACCAAAGTACTCTCTCTGCCTATTTGATTAGGAAAAAATGGCTCCAGCAGACATTGGCTTTGGATGAGAGAGCATGAGGCACAGCAGAAGTACCTGTATGAGGAGAAGAGTGAATAGAAACCACTGTGCCCTGTTGACGGGCAGGTCCTCCTGAGCTGCTGAAAAGCTGTAGCTGAGCAGTGAGAATACTAGCAGGGCAATGGGTTTCTGCTTTTATGTTTGTTTGTATACATTTGATTGTATATGGTGGATTTTCTTTTGTTTTTAATAGCTCATGAGTCTCAACTGAAGTTGTCACTGAAATTTTTTGTGTTAAAAACTCTTTTTTGAGGGATTGGGTAAGCTGGGTTTCAAGGGAAGTGTATGCAAGAAAATCTATATAGCCAAGAAAATAAGCTGTTAAAATAATTGAACCTATTTAGGAGCTTGCTTAGTAACAATAGATCAAACCAATAATGTTCATTATGTCCTATACTCTGCAATTGATTTTGTAAAGACAAACACATGCATTCCTCTTTTGTGGTACTCAGCTGTACACGTGGTGGAAAAAGCTACCTCTGAGGTGACAATGTCTTTTTTTACAATGGAAATATAATATTAGGCTCTTTCTTTTCCTGGATTATATATCCATCACAACATGGCCTGTTCTGCATTTTGACTCTTCCATACCCTTATTTTTCTCTTTTAGCTCTAACTTTTTAACTGTATCCCTGTCCTAAACGTTACTCCTACAGTCTGTAAAGGTTTTAAAAATGCAGTTTACATTACTGGTAATAAAAGTAAATCTAGTCCTCCTTTACATGTATCATTATCATTTGTGTATCAGATTTCTGTTAAAATTTGAAATAATGTATTTAAAACTGAGTAATAAGTTACTCTGAAGGAGATTAGGGATGGGGTGGGAAATGCCATATCCAGCAAGATATGTGTTGTCTTCTTACATAGAAATGCGCTAATATCAGGGAAATCACAGTAGTTAAGAGACACAAATGAGATTTAAAATTAAGATACAGGTCTATTTAATATTCTTTTATTCTCATGCAAATTTTTTTAGGTTAAAGAACTCACTATGCCCCCCCTCACTCCAATCAAATCCTTACCAAGCCATGTAAAACCCTTCTGTTTATCCTCCGATAATATAATTCTTTATATGTGGCCAATCTTTTCTTCTACCTTCGCCATTTGACATCTTAGAAACAGGATTCATCTGTGACTGTTTATTAGTCGAGTCCTCTATTTTCAAAGAGTAAATATTTGACTTCAGAGCTGTGAAGTTAGTATAAACTTTCTTAATTAGAAACATCAGAATATGTGACAACTTGCATACGTACAAGAGAATGGGTTTAAATTAGCTACTTATGAATAGCTTCAGTGTCTGTCTATTCCTTTTTTGCATAATGCTGTTCAAAGGTGGTTTTTGCAGCAGGTACAACAGTGCTTGTATAAAATTAGATGATAATAACAAAGTTTCTATTCTATCAGGCACTTCTAAATACAGAAAGTCAAGACTTATCCTAAAACTTCCTGTAAATGTATTTTCTAAAAATATGCGGGCACGTGTGGTAACGCACACAGTACATGTATGGCATAAAAGTAGTTGAATTTTAAATATCTTCTTGTTTTTATGCCTGCAGTCATCTCAAAGCACAGACAAAAACCATCTAGAGGTCAAACTAAATGAAATGGTGATACAATCAGTTAGCTTGGCGCATAAATTTTTTTATTTGCTATAGTAATGGTTTGAAGATGTAAAACAAGAGATCATTTTGAAAACTTCTGCTGGAAGGATAAAATAAAACTACGGAGAAAAGTATGTGGATTACTTTGATCCATGACAGTTCTGCGTTTGATATTATGATTAAATTTTATAGTTAACTTGGAAATTTATATATATATTTAGAATAAGGCCATCTAGAATAATTGGCTGAGGAAGGTGAAGGTTACACCACAGGACAAGACGTTCATTGGTACTAGAGTCTGGGTAAACAGAAAGCTAGATTGAAAACAGCAGCGCTTTAGATTTTATAAAGTGCAATGCCAGGTGCAGCTTGATTTCATAAAACAATAACCCCTGGCTGATGGAGTGTAATATGGCACATCTTCAAGAATAAATGAGACAAAATATTCCAATTACAGACTAATCTTACCTCTTTCTATCCTGAGCCAAGTATTTGCCTCAATTGTTCAGCAACAAATTACCCCAGCAGCAGAGAACTACCACAGAGGATAACAAAGCAGTGTCTGCTCTGGGAGATTAACTGTTGATCGGATTCTCATATTGAGAGTTCTTGAAGGAAAAAAAGCAAACCAATTCGTAGCAGATGAGACACTGATGTCTTGTTCTTTGTCTTCAGAGGAGCCTTCTGTGCTGTGTTCACCAGGATTTTTTTGGAAGCTGCTTTTTGAAGATTTGTGTGCCTTCTGCACGACACATGGTGCAGTAAAATAAAATAAAAAAATCAAACCTACAGAAACAGTTTTATGAGGAGTGGGAAATTTTAGAAGTGTTGGAGTGACTGCATGCATTCAGCACCTCTGAGAGCTTTAATTAACCATTTAGCATCAACTCCTTAATGTGTGCATGTCATAAGAGTGTATTCTTATTATTTTGGAGACTTGTTTGAAGATTGAAGTTGATTTTCCCCTGCATGCCATAGAGGTGAATCTATGAAAAAGCAAAATTGAATTGTGAAGAGACAACAAATGGAGATGCTAGATTCAACCATGTTGAGAATATCAATCTTTTGTTGTCTTTTGAGTCAATGACATTAGGGTATATGCTGCAGTTAGACTTATTCCTTTTTACTCTGAATTTAGTCATTCCTCGGCCACCCTTCCACTCTCTCCTCCTAGCTACTCTAATGATGGTCTTTCTGTGTCTCAGGCAATGGGGATTGGATGGATATACCACCCCTTATTTTCTTACAGCTGATTAATGTTGTTGACCCACGCAGATCCATGGTCGAAATGCTTTAAAGGCAGGTATTGCAGCTATGATCAATGGGTTTGTAAGTATTTTCTACAACTTAAAAATGCCTCATTACCATGCTGGAAATGGTCACTTGACGTGATACATTTTTTTCAGACTGTGGAGATCAGCCATATTTTCCAACAAACAAAAGAGCTATGTGACGGTGGCTTAACAAATTCAGCCAAAGTTTTCAGAGAGCGGTTACCAGCCATTCTTTGGGGAAATGCAGGCTTGATATCTAGCTTGATATCTTAGTATAACACTTAACCTGTGTCTTCTCTATTATTAAACACTCAAATCTAGGTTAACTGTGCTGCTTAAAGAGCACAAGCTCTTAAAGAGAGCTCATTTCCTTACTCTTTCAGAAATATTCTCTTGAGGGAGAATAAGCAGTATTTAAAACAAAACTCAGCAACCTTACACGACCCCGAGTTATTCCTGGGACAGCCTAGACAACGACTGCTGATGATTTTGTGTCTGCCAGTTTAAAAATTTCATTGACCTCATTTTGACTGTATTGAGCAGCACATACCACATCCCTTCTGCGTAACAGAGGTAGAGAGGAGAAAGCACAAAAAAGTTGCCAATCCAAAGGTGCTGATTAAAATCAAAACCTTTGGAGAGCCATTGTAACTAACATTTAGTCAAGTCCTGGACCTCCTCAGAGGGGACTGAGTTGTCTTCAGCTGGAAAAACTGATGAAAAATACTTATTTACTTCAAAACAGCCTAGAGTGACTTCTGTTATTTTCCCCAAGTGTTGTAAGTAATTGAGTGCGCTCATGTTACCATTATGGCTCCAGCAGAGATGTGCAGCAACACTTAGTAGGTCCATTTCCTCATGTGCAGATTGTCTGTAATGCTATAAACTAGATTATGACAGTGTTTGCCAGTGCTCGATGTTCTCAAAATGCCCATCTATCCTTCAGACATCTGCAATCAGCCAACTGCTATAGACTTGGCCAGGCACTGCTGTTTGGCAAATAGAAAGGCGATCTCGATACAGAGCATTTGATTTAACATACCTGCTCAAAGAAGTGGATGACTGTTCACTTACCTAGTGAGATATTAAGAGTAATATTGCAACAGGTTGTGATTTGAGTTTGGAATCGCAGCATGGTAAATTCTATTTTATTTTTTTCCTGGAGCAATTGAAAGTGAAATTGAGTCTTTTTGTAAGTTTAGTTGTTTCAAAACTTGACATGCTCATTTTGTAAACTATTTTAACAATCCACATTGATGTGAATAAGTATCTTTTATGTTAACAATGTATGAAAAGTTTCTGCTTGTTTTCTTCTTTCATTTAAATAAAAACTTTGAGGGGAAAAAAATCACTTTTTCACGATTTCTGACAGGAAATTGATTCAAATTTGAACTTTTCCCTCAGTCTCCTAGCGTACATGTACTCCTTTGCAGAGGCTAGTAGTTGTTAATTCTCCTTGGGAAAGTATTACAGGTTCAAGTAAGTCTTTGTGCATTGCGTTGGAAAACAGTCCTGAATCATCCCCTACTGATAAGAGGTGGCCAGAGCATATGGGCAGATCCAATACTCAGACACCTGTCTGATGTAGTGTTGTGTCACTGTGAAGGACTAACTCATGGCCTTTTCTGTATCCAGGTTGTGTTCATTTCATGGAAATTTAGCACAGATCTTCAAGTCTTAGGCCAGGTGCCACAACTGTGAATGCCAGGTTCTAAATCCAAGAGATTGCCCTGACCAGAGAATTAGAAATGCTCTGCAATGCTTCTCTTTGTTTCAAAATGGCAAGGCTTCAAAACCCATTTCTCTAGCCTGCTGTAGTACCATGGGAAAAAGTAGAAGACCAGATATGCGACTCACTGCCTCTGTACCTTACTGGGCCGCACAGACTTTATATATACTGTCCTTTTTGTTTTGTTGGTGGGTTTTCTTACTTGTTACTTTAAGGATCTTTTTTTTTTTTTTAATTCATAAAGGTGTATTAATTCAATAGAGTTATGTTTTATCAGGATATATAAAGGAATGTGTCCGTTTGAAATATTTATTGGAGGTCTTAAAAATGCATTGCTCACATATTTATGGCAAAGAACGCACCTTACTCTTAATCGCCTGAAATGTGTGCCAGGTCTTCAGGGCATGCTACATAACATTGCCCAGAGAAGAAATGTCCTAGTTTCCAAGATGAAGAAGTTAAGACAATGAATTACAGAATGAGATGATGAGGAAATAATGAAGGAGACATAAGAAATTGCAGAGAGAGATGTCACAGAAGTATTTCTAAACTTGCATACTAAGGCAATAGAAGTGGTGCCAAGTTAATTTGCACATGCACATTAAACGTATTAACTATATTCTTTCCTTATGTAACATATCTTAATAATTAAAATGTGCTTTTTATGTAACTAAAAGAACACAGTGCCATAAGCAAAGTGTAAAGAGTAAGGAAAAATTTAGGAGAAAAGTTTTTCTTCCCACTTAGCTGTAGAGATGATAACCTGGGTAATGTTCTGCTTATTCCATAACTGTTTGGGCCATATTTGAAATACGGATTGGAAAAGTCTTAATAAAATTCACTTGAGTTCTTCTGCTTCTCCCAAGCTTAACTTGGGTTGATCTTATTAGTTTTGGGGTAAGCTGTGTCTTCAGTATATGTGATTTATTGCACCCACCACATACAGTGGAATTCTCCTTACAAAGACAGAACTCAGATCTGTGTTCTGATGTTTCTGAATGTCGTAAAATCTTATCTTTTGTAATGAATGTGGGGAGGAGTTGGAAATCAATTCTGTCTAGGTTACATCTAAAAATGAGTGAGGTAGCCTCACTGCAGCAGACAAGCTTAATTGAGATGCAGGTGTGTGCAATCACATCGTTCAGGCAATTGAGTGCAGTCGATAAGCTACCAGGCTTCATCTCTCTGTGGGCCATTACAAACAAAATATGCAGCATCCATAGTAAGTTTATTGGGTTTTTTTAAACTTTGTTTCATGTTTGCATATAGTCGTGTAGTAATGATGTTTCATAAATAAAGAAATGTTGGAAAACATCAGGAAGTGTTAATGTCCTCTTTTTAGATTATGCTCAAGCTTCCTGTACTAGAAACAACTGAACAGGTGAAGGCAGCAAACCTATCTGTACCTCCTGTAGCCAAGCAGAGGCACTGTAGAACTCTTGCTGATAGCCTTTAGATGACTAGCAAACCATCCCTGTTGGGAAGAGAATGTGACTTCTTACTACTTACTGCAATTAAGAATAATTTGAGTAACTAACCAAAAGCTTTTTTTTGTTAATGCTTTTTTTTCTGTGAATTTTAATTGGTTTTTTTTTGAAGTTCTTCATTAGTTGTCTTAGAAGTGCAATGATGTTTTTAAAACATTTTCCAATTGCAGAACCCTCCTCTGTTTGCAGCTATGTAATGTGATGTTTCAAAGTGTTTTTCTCCCTTCAGTGCCAAATACATCTTAATTTTATTTGGCACACAGTAAATATTTATTTTTGTTCTCCTAGAGATAAAGGATTTGCATGCAAGGTTTTTGAGTTGCTTTGAAACAATATTTGTCTTGATAATTGGATGCATTTATCCTGTTTTGTTGCTGGTTTTTCTTTTAAATGGGTTGCTGTTGTTCTGCAGTGGGTTTGATCCTTTAAATACTTGTTTACAGAAATAAAATTCTTAGTTTAGAATGCACTGTATATTACATGTCTGTAACGTGAACTGTATAGAAGGAAAGCTACAGAATAATTCCATCAACTCCATTAAGTTCTTGCCAAAATGGATTGTGTGTTGGGGGCTGTTTGTTCCTTTTTTAAAGCTATTTCAACACCTGGTATTTATTTAGGAAGCCATCAAGGACCCATGTCGCTCTTAAATTGCTGCTCTTCTCAAATCTCATCTCTGTTTCTCTTTAGAGGAATGTGACAGACTGCTTTGCATGCCTAGGAAGCTTTATTTCTCACTAGGTAGAATCACGTGTTGACATCTCTCAGGGAGTCCCATATGCCATGGCACCTGATCCAGTCCTTAATGCCTACGAGATATGTGGCAGGTCTGGAACAATCTTTTTCGAAGTTTCTCTCCTGTCACTTTGCTATTTTTAAGAGTCATCCTAGTAGCGTGCAGAGAGGGATAGAATATAGGAGTATAGATTATTATGTATTCTTTTCAGGTAATAAATAAATAATGCTGTCTAGGCTGCATTACCAGCAGATGTTCTTTGTTCCAGCATTGTGGTTCTGGAGATACTGTTTGTTTTGAAGTAGTTTTATGGTACTTCAGTAACTGAGGAACAAATAAAAAGACACTGAAGACTGCTGCAGGTTTAAATTCCCAGAAGGTAACTTCAAATACTTAAGTTTTGCATGTTAAGTAGAGACATATGAAAGGGGAGCTAAAATTCTCAAAGTTAGAAGTTGTAGAGGGACTATTGTATAATGTATGGGCTTTAGCCTCAATTGTCATTCTAGAAGATGAGTTCTAGTCATTAATAAGCAGGATGTCTCTTTCATTATGGCTAAGTTAATTTGTTTAGATCCTCCCTGACGAGCTGAAGATTGTTGACTCACTTTTCTTCAATGTCAGTATGCTGATTGAAATATTGTAATTTATATTTCCCATTAAGAAAGTAGGAAAGGGGTTACTGATATGATGAACAGGATTTCAGGTTTTCATACTCGTTTATGAAATTGCTACATTAATTGGAAAGAGGTCTTGGTGGACTCTGCATCAAACTCCTCTCTCAAAATGCAGTGAACAGTTATCACAGTGATTTGGTAGAAGATAGGCGTCCTGGAATAAGTAACAAAACAACTAACGGCCTAGTGTGGGACCAAGATCCCTTTGGCACTGTACTACTCAGACAGTAAGATGTTGCTCTGAAGCTGAAGAGTTCCCACTCAAAATATTTTACATCTGATACTTTGTGATTTTAATTTCTTGGTATTTTAGTAGTCATCCAAGTGAAGGTGACCATGGAAAACTGAGCAATGATGTGATGTTGTGCTAGTTGTAGTTTTGCTGAAGCAGGAACAACAGCTGCGATTTCATACATCAGGTATGGAGCTATTTCCAGAAACTGCTTAAAGTTTCTTGACAATGATTAGAAGTAGTATTCTGTTGTAGTTTATAAGCGTACTTCATATGAAATCTGTGTAAGAATATTCTAATCCCTTTCACCAGCTGTTCTGACTTCTACAAATTCATTAATAAATAACAAAATGTTCTTCTTTTGAGAAATAATAATTTTACTGATCTATAGTTTGTGATTATCCTAAATGACTCAGCTAATAAGAATCAGAATATTGTTGCATTCAACTGAGCATCTTACCTGTCAAAACTTATGAAAGTGATATGCTAGGAAATCCTCAAAAGCTTTCTATGAGATAGTATTTCCCTAGAGGTTTGCTACCTCCTCCCACATAGATTAGTGGGAAGTCTGTACATCAGGATCCATTTTTCACTAGCCATACTTCACAGATAAGACAAGGTCAATGTTCTACAATGTTCTAGTTCTTAGTTCTTTTTTATTTTTGATTTTATTTCACTGGATTTCAAAGAACAAAAATGACTGGTCTTTTTGGTCTTTTTGTTTTTTCTTTTTAATCTCAGCATCAAATGCTCTTAATTCTGTTTGAATTGTTTTCAAAGTTGTGAAACAGTGGCACGGCCATGTGATATACTCTGTGTGTGTGTCTATATATGTGCACGAGCACTTGCAGAGTTATTATGAAATACTTTGTTGGCTGATCTCAGTCTCTAGTTGTACACTTAAAGGGATAACAAATACTTTAAGGCATTCTAATGTACCCTTGTATCTGCCACATCAGAGAATGATCATTGCAAATGGGATTATGCAGCAATATAACAAATGTCTTTTGGTTTCTACCCTCCAGGTGTAATCAAATAGGGAGAAAGCAGGAAAAACGTTCTCTCTTGCATACTTTTTTTTTCCCCTTATTCTTTTTCTATGATTGCTGTTTCACTTATTTTTAATGCATTTTTTCCTTAAGAAAAGGATGAAAAATGTGTATGCTTTCTTGAAATGATATTTAGTATAATGGAATTCAGCATTCTCTTATGTTAGTGTTTTCTGCAGTTGCTGGGGAGGTAAACTAGATCTATGAGCTGACTCTTGTTTTGACAGCATCTAGGCTTATCCATGCATTTAACTTGGGACTATTTGTTGTGATATCTGAGGGAAGTATTAAAAAAGTAAATTCCAACGACCAGATTTATGCTGAGACTGAACTTTCTTTGCAAATCTTCTACATTTGGTACATCATTAGCTTTGTCCTTATTCTTAGTGCAAAGGTTTAGGTGCATTAATTTGAGTAGAAAAACACAAAGTATTTTTTCCTTTATTTCTTTTGAAGTCATATTTCCCTACATAGAAAGATAGATGTCTTACTTTCAGAAGGTTATCCAAACGGTTTATTTCATGGAACGAAGCTCTCCTGTCAGCAGAAGAGATTCTGTGTGAGGCTTTGGGTCTGTGCTCTCCCCAGTACTCAAGGGGTGTTTATAACTGGTGGAAAAAGACCATAGCTGCCTGCTCCTTTGGAGTCAAACTGGATTTCGAATCACACTGATGACAACCTCAGCAAAATGCAGGTCATTGTCATCCAGAGAAGACAAGCTTACATCTCTGCAATGGCTGTCCTGATTTGGGCTGGAGCCGCAGCAGCAAAGCTCTGTGAAGATAAGATGCTTGCATTTTTTTTGTTCACTGCCTTTGAATGGAGAGTTTTATTTCCTAGGCTGTCAATTCAAGCATTTTACACCAACACTAAATTTTAAATGAAAGTCTCCTTCCAGCAATGTGTTGCAGAAATGCACAGCTGTGCAGCCTGGTGTTGCTACTGATACATCTGCAGTGCATGCTGCAGACCAGTTGTTCACTTAAAGCGAGGTGTGAAGGGTAGCCCTTAAGAGAGTTCAAAGCTTGGTATTTGGGGAAGGGAAGAGGAGGAACATCTTTGTTGTCTGTTCTGAACAGTTTGTTAGTGAAAACTGCAAGTGGTCTTAGGTGAACCTCTCTTCTTGAGGGGCAAGGAGAAGAGGAAGGACAGATATTTCAAGAGCTGAAAGAAAATTTGAGTTTTTCTTGAATGTTTTAAGATGCACTATTATCTTCAATTTTTTTTTGCCTTTTTAAGTGAAGATGGTGCAAGAATTGAATACCTGTTCTCTTCCAGTGTTTCTTATTTTCACTTGCTGAGCCAAAGCATAGAATTCCTATGACAAAGTTACTATTTTGCTAATGGTTCATGCCCTAGTGGATAGCCTCCATTGCCCTAAAATATGCAATCATTTAATTGTCATTGCAATCCTATTATATTGCCATTATGGAATGTCTGGTGGGGAAAGCTATGAACATGTTATTAGTGCTGAAAGGGACAATTTACCGAATCTCACTAAATGCCACTGCTTCTCAAAAATGAATCAAAATTACTTTATTATGCATGTCTTACTTTAATATTCTGCTCAGATAATGATTGGGCACCATTGATCATTTGCTGAGTTGAGATTCTTTGCACAATTGTTCGTTTGTTGAAACAGTAGGAATGTTAAAACCTTATTGACTGGACTTCTTCCTACATCCCTCCTTGTCAACTCCACCCCAGCCCCTTTTATTTTTATTTTTATTTTTTAGGCTGTTACTGAAGTACAGCTGTAAGTATGGGTTTTGAGACCATTTGCACTGAGGGCCCTGTGAAGTTCATGTCATAAATTCAGTACAAGTGAGTCCTCTCTCAGCTTCCTCCTGGCACTTGCTGCCACCTATTTCATTTATTTGGGCATGTATTTCCTTCCTTTATTTTCTGGTAATCGTTTCACAAGCTCTTCAGAGCGCTGAACACATCTCAGTAAGTATCCAAAATAATGTACTATGCTGTGTACAATCTCACTTGAGGTCTCCAATTACTACCAAAGTACAAATAATTAACTTGCCATGTGTGACCCTTGCTCTCAACATGGGTTGGTTGCATTTGAAGCACAGACAGCCCATAGGAGAATGTGCTTATCAAATGAGCTTGAAATTATAGGTTATTCCCAGAGATGGTTTTGGGGATCACTGAAGTTGAACTTCTTATTGATTCTAGAAATTACATTTTCTTCCATGGATGGCAAGTTGCAAGTAAGGATGAATATATTCCCTCATCGTTGAAATTACCATGCAAAGAGCTATGGGAAATCCACAAGAAAATGTCTTTGTGGAACACTATAGGGAGCAAAATGGCCTTCTCCAATATGTAATAAATGTTGGAGAAAAAGCTATTTCAACCATGATGAAAGAAACTGTCTTTGAAGTCCTTTAATGTGCATATAAGACAAACTAATGAGTATTAATGCAAACCATGATTAATAATTTCAGCTGGGGGAGAACATTAAAAATGTTAAGGTGTAATAATTGAGAGGTATCAGGATTAAAATGCAGATGCATGTTTATGCTGCATATGTGCCTCCAAGCAAAGCAAGAACAATTTGTTGTGTATTTTTTCTCTTCTTAATGCATGTGGTGTGTTTATCTATTTCGTAGGGATTCTGCAAATACCCCTTCTTTTAATCCTAGATTTGTTCACGGTAATTTCGAATTTGTGGTTTTAGGCCAGCTGACACAACACAAATAGAATTATTGCTATACAAGTTAGTTTGGAAAAGGGCCTTTGAAAAGCAGTTTTGAATTGGCTTGTGGCAATTCTCTTGTACATAAACTCATTTTAACTGCATAAAAACTACTACATTGCGCCTAGAAACTGCAGTGAATGTACATTTAGATGTTATGAATAACTGCAGTTAAGTAGAAATGAAACTGAAATAAATCTGAATTTTATTTGCACTTTACCTTCATTTTAATGCCACTCAAGCTGCTGCTACCTTTTTTGTCAGAGTAGAATAGCTGTTAAGGATAAGAGAGTGTGTATGTGTTTATCTGTGAAGTGCTGAAGTACTGTTTTCCTACATGTAACGTAGTTTATAACCACAGAGGTTGTGCAGTGAAATTTTGACTGCTGGACGTTATTTTAAAGCTGTTTGTTCCTGTCACAGAAGCACAGTATGACTAATACAAGATATAGCACAGGAACCTGAATAACGACTTCAACATTTAAAATTTCTATGAATAGTAAGTGATACTTATGCCTTGACACTCAAGATGCTGTTAAAATATAATAGCAATAGGGATGCATGCAAGGATTTACTTTACAGACAATAATTCATTCCTTACATCATGCTTGCATGCCAAAACTCTTGGTCGTGCACTGTGGTAATAAATTGCCTACCTGGTGAAACTATGTGAATGACCATAATCCCTCTGGTCTGCATCAGCATCTGAATTAGAGGGTCACAAGCAACTGTAGGCATAAGTTTCAAAAACACTTTAGATTTAGACAGATTTGTATCATTTTTAATGTGATTCACTTGTTTAAAAATCTCAGTCCACAGACAGGTCATGTTTAGTCTGCTAAGTTAGTCGACTGCTTCTGAAAACTTTACCATCAAAATTGTGGGTTACTGAAGGCTTTCTTGATTTATCAGACTAATGACTTCTAATGTTTTTCCTACTGTTCTTGTTTTGTGTTGCCAACTCATTCATACCTTAACTTTTTGAACCATTCCCCTTCTGTCAGCTCTCAACTTTAGTGGCAATTGTGCATGCTGATACATTACAAAAGTGTATTCAAAAATGCTAAAAAAGGAGTGTGAATCTGTAAACTGCCTGCCTGGCTTCTGCTAGCACCTAACGAATAACCCCTCCGTCCTGAGCACAGCAACATGCTGAATAAAAGCCCACATGCTGAACACAAAAACTCTTAGCAAAACTGCCATGAAACTGAGTAGTTCAATTGATCAAGTTGCTTTTCCATAGCTCTAATTCCAGCTGAGGAAGTGTGACACATCTCAGGCTGTCCTTCCCTTTTGCGATGCTGGTCATGACGACTGTGCCTTGCTAATGCCCATCTGTTGCTTGGATTAGTCTGCAGAGGCTGCACACTATTCCCTCAGGTTGGAGGGGATCAACCCTGGTTTTGTGCCAGCCTATGCAAGAGTGACCTCTGCTTTAATAAAATCAGTTCTTAAAAATAGAGATCAAATCAGGAGGGTGTTTTTTTTTTTTTTTTTTCTTCTTAAAACTGCTGGAATACGTTAGGAAGTCAAGATTTTTGCAGCTGTGAACTGAATTTGTTCTTGCTGACTTTTCTTGAGGTGTCAGAGCAGTTTGCAGAAGTCAGCCAACAGAAGCAGCAATCTGCACACCAGTTCCTGGACTCTGCTTCTTTCAAGTTCTAGAGCTACTGGGCCCTTTGCCTGGAATCTAGGAAATCCTGGGAACTCTCCAAGGAATTTAAGGGTGCCTGTTGCCAGGTAGGGCTAAGAAGATAAAAGGGTAGCTCTAGCGGCTTCTAAACACCTCTCTCAGCTGTCCTTGATCAGAGTGCCTGCAGCCTTTGTCCTAGCTGCTCAACTTGACAGGGAGAGCCAGCCCCCTAGGCAGTCATTGCTGAGACTGGCTGAGCATCAGTCTACCTGTGGGAGTTGCTGAGTGAACACTTTTGTGTTAATTCCCTTGCCCATCCCCTTCCCTCTCTTTTCCTTTGCTTATTAAGCTATCTATAACTCAGCTGCTGAGTTTTCCTGCTTTTGCTCTCCCTATTCTCCACCCTGTCCCTTAAGGGAAAAGAGAATTTCTCATACGAGGACAGGCAGAGAGAGCTAGGGCTATTTAATCTGGAGATGGCCTCAGGGGCATCTTAGCAATATGTATAAACACTTCAGCGGAGGGAATCAAGATGAGGGACCCAGGCTCTCTTCAGTGATGTTTAGTGACAGAAGTAAAGGCACTGGGCACGAACTAGCAAATGGGAGCCTCTATCTGATTATTAGACAAATCCTCATTGTGAGAATGACTGAGTGCTAGCACAGGCTGCCCAGAGCTGAGGGCTCTCCTCCCTGGAGATCTCCAGAAGCCGCCTGGACGTGAGCCTGGGCCCTACTCTGGGTGGCCCTGCTGGGCCAGGGTTGGGGCACAGGGAGCCTGAGGGCCCTGCCAGCCTCAGCCGTCCAGTGACTGAGGGGAACTGTTACAGACTGCCCACAACCTCCCATCTCTCAAGACAACCTGCTATTGCTGCTTAGCTGCTGGTTGCCAGGACAACTTTTTCTCCTAGTAGCTGGTAGAAGCGTGGTATCAGGTACTGAAAATAAATTTTTGCCTCATCAATGCATGATTAAACATAGCAGGAAAAAAAGTAAAATATTAACATTTTGTGTACCATTACCCCTGCTATGAAAAGTAAGGCATAATTATATTTGCACTCTATTTTCTTCTATGTTTTAGAAAAACAAATATCAACATATTGGTATGTCTAAGAATGTTTGGAGAAGCCAAATATGTTTTCTCTTTAACATCCAGGATAAGAGCAGAGTCAATAGTGAAACTCATCTCATTTAGATGCCATAATATAGCACGACCAATGATTTTTTGTATTATTCTTCCTCACAATTCTTAGTGTTCATTAGTGAGTCATGCTAGCTTCTCTGTTGAAACAACATTAACAAGAGTTTTGGCTTTCTCTTAGTGTTAAAACATTGTCCTCACTAGTAGCAGGCTGTGGGCTTTGTAGTGTGTTTGCAGGGCCTCAGGCCTTCTCAGGTTGGCTTTGTACACCCTCAGCTTTACCTGCTGGGAGCTTTGTTTTGCCTTGGTTTAGCTGTAACCACGACTCCTGTAGCGGCAAGATGGCTCTTCCTAATTTGTTTCATGTTGGATTATCTTCTTATGATATAACTGCGGGGTTTTTTGTAGGCAGTAATAACAAGGAGTTATTTTGTGTAGCGTGAGTTTTCTGGCTAGATTACACTATTTATTATTGCACAATTACAGGTGCAGTGCAGAGGAATACAGGCCTTTTTTCCCTTAAAATTTAACTTCTTTTATCTTTTCCACCCCCTTTTCCCTTCTTGAGTGAATTTAACCTGGAAAATTTTTAATTCATGCCCTAATGAATGAACATAATATTATGTACACCTGTGGTGATAATACTTTTGTTAGAGTTGAACTGTGGACATCAAAGTATTATATCAGGGAAAACCATCTGTATCTAATTTAATAGGATCATAATTAAAATGTACTTTTTCTGAATGAAATCATATCATAACTGGAGTTCTGCATGGTGAGCAGAAATCCATCCATCCTAAATTGAAGATTAGTAATTTGGTAGGCTCTTATGTTCGCTATGGCAACTAAAGCATTAGGCTGCAATACAAGTTTAACATCAGTGAACATTTTATGAATTCATTCTTTTAACACCTGACACTCTTAAGAGGTAAATGCATTAACATTACTTTTGCTTTATAAATAAGCTTGAAACACTGTTCTCACCTTAATGTGAACACTTTCAATAAAGAGAAAATGCTGCAGCTTTCACTGCAATAATCCATTTCCTGCGTGGATAAACTGGGGCTAAAGGCAAAGTAGTTTGTCTCTATCTAATATTGTAACTACATTACCTTCTGCCTTATAAAACTGAGAACCTTCCTGTTAGACCACAAGCAATGCTGAAGGTTTCTTTCTTTTTTCTTTTTTTTCTTTTTTCTTTTTTTTTTGCACCTTCTTTTGTTTCTTTTCCAAATTCCTCTTACTTATTAAGTAAAGTCTGGCCATGCTGGCTTTAGCTAAAATCTCTGTCACCTCATTGCTCCTTTTAAGATCCATGAAGTGAACTTGTCTGGTTCAGTATTGTTTGCTCAAGCAGTGTCATGTAGTCTTGACAATAAAAATATGTTGGAGAGTTGAACACGTGGTTTTGGAACCCATCCATCCCTTGAGACAAGTAGGGGAGTGAGGGGAAGGTAGTATTGTTATAAGACAAACATTCTCATAGCAGCTAACTAGCAGCTAACCAGGGGTGGGGAGGAATGTATGCTTTGATTTCCATGTTCTCTGGATAACAGGATCATATTCACATTTTTCTTGTGTCAGGATGAAGGGACCAATAATGATATTTTCCCACTCCCCATCCTGTTTTCTGCTTTCCTCCATGGATTCTAAGATTTATATTTATCTCGGAAAAGCTGCAGTTTACTGGTGCAGCAGGTTAGCTTTTATAGTTATAAAATTTAGGAGACAGTGATATCCTTTCCATACAACTTCCAGAGTGCTTTCTAAAACCTTTATTGCTGCGATCTTTCAAATTCAGTAAGAATCCTTGACCTTTGCTTGCTCCATTATTTTAGAGATGTTGCATCATTTTGATTCCCCTGTACTACTGCATCATCAAAGCAAAATATCTTCCTTATGGAAATGGAATAGCTGCATCAGATAAACAAGACTACCATCTTTTCAGTTATCACAGTAAATGCCATACGGGAAGACAGAGAATCTGATTGTACTCATACAGTAGAAGTAATTACTACTGCATTGCAGAACAAGCATAACTTAAATGGACAGAAGAAACTCGGAAAGGAAATTAAATATATTCTTAATGTATAGTCATTACCCATACAAAAACTTCTTGGTTGATATTAAAAAGAAAAAAATAGAAGCATTTGTTTGAAAATGTGAGAATGAAAATTTTCTTATGCTTCAGATTTTACTGTTATTTCCACTCTTCTAAATTTGAAAGTCCAATTAACAATCCAGAAACTCTAGATCTAACTAGCAGAAAAAATGGATGCTTGCTCATCCTCTTATCTGTTAATACTCATGTTCTCTCATTTAAGTATCTTTAGTAGATACAATCTATAGATAGATTTATATGTTTGTGCACAGAATTTATGTGGAGTGTGGTAAACCTCTTGCTCTTCAGTTATAAACTGGGATTAGACATGGAAGATATGAAGACATTCATGAATTGCAAAGGCACAGTCATCCTACATTAATGTAAAATTTAAGTACTTTCAATATATGACAGTAAGAATGATTGTGAAGAGTTGCTACACCTTAATGACATTACGTATTCTCACACAGGATGATACACTAAGAAAGGTCAGAAATGCACAAGCAGACCACATTAATACTTTTCATTTACAAATTTATTAAAGGAAGTAAATGTAATATTTTCAGTTATCTTGTGCAGGGGAACTGTTAGGTCATGGCTTGAGCTGGTGATTGAACACCTGGTGAAGGCGTGTGGCTGGCCCAGAGAGCACGGGTAAATTGTTTGCACCTGTGCTCTCCATGTGACTGAAGGGAGAACATCTCTCAGACCTAGGCTGCTTTCTGGAAAGAAGTGCTGCGTGGCCAGAAATCCCCTTCACCAGTTGGGTGAGTCAAAACTTGTGTGGAACCTTTGTTCATGTCCATTGTTAAAACCTATAATACTTTGCCTTGGACTGCAAAGAATCTGTCTGAAGCAATTACGCTTCTTCATTTGCAAAACATCTTGCAAACATGGAGAGACATTATCTCCTAGTAACATATTTGCAGCTCTGAGGAAAACATTCTAAAACACAAATAAAGGACACTGAAAGTCCGATTAACATATAGAAGTCCTAGCAGTAGATTTCCTTGAAGAAAATTAAGAAAAATGTGGAGGGTTTAGTTTCACACTGATCAACAGCTCTGTGTTCATTAACAGACACATACCTTCTAATTTGTGATCTTATTTGTACTATGTCAATAGCTTTTAGCAGCACCTTTTCCCCATTCTGTTTACTTTAAAACATAGTTTCTTTCATGAAAAAGAAAACTAGGACCAAAATCAACCTGTAGTCATACTAGATTTTACATAAGCTGCTACCTGGATGGACTTGGTTGGTTAATGTTGTCCATTGGTAAGGTTTTGCGTGCAAGTCTTTTCACATCTGGATATAACTGGTTAGTATTTTCACTGCATTGCCATGGATTTTGTGACATCTTAAAAAGCTTCAAGTATTGACCTTTTTTTTTTTTCTAATGCTGTATTATCAAAGTAATCTTCCACATTTTGTAGTGTGATTAAAAACGTGACTGCTGTGACTTGTACAGGTGAATTTCTCAGATTCTCCCAAATTTGTTTAAACTGGAAGTTATATATCGCGTTTGTCTGTCTCAATGAGTAAGTTATTACCTGAAAAATAATATAACGCACAGAGTATTAGTGGATGAAGCATAGATAAGGCATTGCTGTTGTAAATGTGAATGTGAGGTATGATTTACTGTTTAAGCTGTTTTCTCACATTGAATTTCATTTCCCTTTTTATTTTTTTCATTTTAGTTATTTGTTTTGTGGTTGACTACCTTTGTAATTTTTGTAATATGCTTTAACATAAAAGAAGCTTACGTGATGCCAGAAAATATTTTCCATTTGACTCAACATTTTTTATCTTTTTTTTTGTACAAAATATTTTTCTGTTCATTGTGGTTTTTTTCTCAGTCAACTCTCTTCTATCTTGCTATCTTCTCATTCTTTTGCTAGGTTCATCTGTAACAAGTCAGAGTGCATTTATTATAGAAAATTATAGATATACTGAAGCAGAGATCATATTTCTTGTACCTTGAAAGAGAGATGTCATTATTTTATGGAATTTTAGCATTATTTTTGTTAAACTATCTCTTTGGCTAAGTGGATTTGAGATGCATAGAGAGGGGGAGGAAGAGCTCTAAAAGCCCCTTTGGTTGAGAGCTTTAAAGGTTACAGAAGGAAATCTGAAATCAGGCAGCTTGTGACTTTGGTGCTATAGTAGGGGAACAATCTATGCAGTTTCCCTCATTTTCCCCATGTGCTTTCATGTGAAGCATCCTCTCAAAATGGCGTGTGGATGTTTACATGTGGATCTTGCAGAAAGAAAAACAATGGCAGGGGAGGGGGAAGGAAAAATAAAAGTGAGATTAGAAGAGAAAACATTTGGTTATGTAGTTAACTAAAGTATCAGGTAGAAAAGTTTGAGGCACTAGTCACTTTTTTTAAAAAAAAAAAGTTTAAAATCAAGGGGGAGGGACTGGTAGCAGCTGTGCATGTGATACAACAGTTCAGTCAGCTCTGCAGCTATGAAAATAGTTCCGTATGTATTTGGATAAAAATTTTGGTTTGTCTTCATTATAGACATCTACTGTAATGCTCCTTATTCTTTCCTGCTACACTGTCAATAAAAAGGGAAGCGAGCCCCTGAGCACTGCTGTAGTGTGTATCTTTGCAGACTTTTTTAGTTCCTGACGAAAAGACAAGCTTTTACAGATGCAATGTGAATGAGAAGCTGAGCTATTTCCTCAAAGCACTGCCTCTGTTTAATGGCATTTTCACTACAGCACTGTTATTGAAATTTGTGTGGGTGATGTCAGTTTGATAGGCTCAGCACTTTTAGGGGACATTGACAGAAACCAAATTGGAAAAATGCAACAAATGTTAGGTTTTAGCAGAGTATCGACTTAATATAGATTGAACAGAGGAGAAAAATATTGCGTGGTGTGCAACTTGAACTTCACATTGTCTCATTAAAGACTCTGCAATGGATAGCACTGTCTGTCTGTTTTGCCCTCAGCTGTAGACCTAGTAGATCATTCATGTAAGGAGTAATAATATACCACTCTGTAGCCCTTTGCTAGAACAGCCACAGGGTATTGTGAAAATCTGTTTTCATTACTTACAAAAATCTACACTCAGTTTATTTCTGCATAACTGTTTTTGTTGTTGTTGTTGTCTTTTATGGTCCCTCCCCACTTTCTTTTCCCTGGTCCCACATCTGTTGCTTACTCATTTGCTTGATCCAAACTTTTCTTATATATGACGTTATTGTATATCCCTTGAAATCTTCAAGTCCCCAAACCTGTGTGTGTGTAGTTAGATATATTTGCCTTTCTTCCACATTTTAATGGTGTACCTAAGAAAAATCTATCAGAATACTAGTTTCTATCAATGGGAAAAATTTTCCCTTCTGTCTGCTGCTCTGCTGGACTGAATTGATCAATTGAAGAAGTGAAAACTTGATCAATCAACTTAGATTTTCACAAGAAAAAGCAGTAAATATCATGATATATGCACATTTTAGATCCATTTTAGAAAGATATAGGCCGTTGAGAGAGAGAACAGTCTCTTCATGCTTCTGTCGCCATTGTGAATCCAGCACTGTTTAATCCGATATTAGCCAAAGCACTTACTAACCAAAAAAGAGCAACTGTTGGTTTGCCAGGCTGGGGAGTGGCTTTTTCGTTGGCCCACTGAGCTAATTGTGGTACATTGTCAAAGCACAGATCACTGTGTGATGATGGTGGACCCAACCGTAAATAGCTCAGGTAGGAAACTAATGTATTCTTTTGACGATTTCCAGAAGTTTAAGTTGCTCCTTCTGATGTCTGTTTTGGAGGCTGCAACTCTCAGACTCTTTCACAGAGATTCGTGGGGTTATGTTGTTTTTGTTCCACATCTCCTGTTGATGCCTCACTGTCTCCTGTTAAACCAAGGGAAAGCAGGAGCTGCCGCCTCTGGAGAGACAGTGGTGAACTTCTTTCTTCAGTATATAGTAGAAAAGTGGTTTTTGCTTATTATTGCTCTGTTTTGAGCAGTCTTCTGCAGTGTCAGGTATGTTTCACTGTAATGTGTGGCTCCATCTCATTGTCTGCCTTTATGTTCATTATGATGCTTTGAACACACGTGTGATGCCAGTGAGCTCCTCCTGTCTTCCACCACAGCAATACATTTCTCTTTGCTGGTTCTGGACTTATAACCATCCATTACAGGGCTGGCTTCCTACTCCTTTACCTCACTAAAGCAATTTAATTTATCTTATTTCTGAGGCAGTATCCTGAAAATTGAAATCTGTTCCTTTAAGAGCACTGACTGTGAAATGGGGTTGGTCTCAGGGCACAGCTACTTTCTCAGGTACCTCTCGGGGCCTGCAAATATGTTTGGTAATTTAACTGCACACAGTTCAGTCTGCATTCTTAGAGTTGTGTAAGACTTGTACTTCACAGCTGTATTTAAATCAAGTGCAGATCAATAAAAATATTTTGTTTCAGCTTATTAAATCTTGCTTCAGTCTCTTGGGAATTGTTGGTGCTGAAGCACCAGTCCTTCACACCCTGCTGCCCTCGTGGCTCACGTGTGATGTGTGGCTGTACATATCGCACACCATTTGAAGTATTGTATGTTGGTATTATTGCAAGTGCAGGAAAGTTCATATAAGCTTTTCCTAAGCGGAAAGAACTTCCAGGATGTGATCAGTGTTACTGGGCAGTAATAATTCCCAGTGGACGTCACATTCACTGCACATCACAGCGAGGGGAAAGCCACACCTCAGCCTGGGCCCCTCTCATGCAGCTGCAATGAGCCCCACCTACTGAGTGTTTGGTATGGAAGTAAGAAAATGTTTGCGCTTCCCTGTGAAGTAAGAGCAGCCTTATTAAGATGGCAGACCCTGTGGCGTATTCTGTTTGGTGAATTGAGTTTCTCTATGGAAAAAATGGCCCCACTGACACTCATCAACATTTTCTGAATGTTGATGGAGACAAAACAGCGAATGTGAGCACAATGAAGCTGTGAGTGGTGCGTTTCGATGGTGGTGACACTGGGGCATCATCACTGGTGCAGATATTCAGGAATGCAACATTGCTGTTCATCACTGGTGAAAATATATGGCTAATGGTGATGCCTATGTTGAAAAATTGTTTTGCAGCTGGGAGTTTGCTCTATTAAATGATGTTATTATTCTCTTTGTACCTGTAGTTTCCCTGGAAAAGAATGGGAGGCATTACTTTCAGAGCGACCGACGTAGATCCTCCCACCTTGTCCAAACAATTGGTTAATATAATCTCATTGCTTACTTAGAGAAGAAAATAGAAAAAATTTGGTATAACATCGAGCATGTAAAAACTTCTTTGGTATTGGGTATCTGTCATGCCTTTGTGGACGGCATCCCACAAAGGACCCTGGTTGTGACTGTGTAATACTAAGTGCTTTTTTTAAAAAAAAAAATAATAATAATAATTCTACCAAGTTCATTATTTACATTCATCTTGTGCCAAAAGATACTTTTTAAACCTCAAAATATGAGTTTATGCACTAGCCTCTGGAATGTTGTTTCACACGCAGTGCGGGAAAGTGTTTGTCTACTTTCAGAGTATAGGTTTGACCCTTTGTGACCAAAATATAATGTGAATATTAAATTCCACAAAACCCACAGTAAATATTATTAATATTTCTCCAGCTTGTATTCTTTCCATGACTACAACACAAGGCTGGATGTGATTTTTTTCTGTCTTGTAACAAACACAGTAATAAGTCTATCAGGTCTGCCAAGGAAAGCTGCAGCATCCAGACGGTTCTTTGTACTGTCAAATGAAACGAGGCTATTTTGACTAGTGTTGAGGATATACAGCATATGGCATGCTGCTAATTCTCGCTTTTGAAGGATCATATTGGATCCGTGTATCTGATGATGTAATTCCAAATACATCCTCCCAAGTACTGAAATGGGAACTCTGCATGTTCTCTGAAGAGTTTCAGAACTGTAACAAGTTATCGTTTTTCTTGATTCTCTTTTAATACTTCCTCTCTTTTATTAAAGCTAATTTCACAGTTGTTTCTAAGGACAACAAAAATATGTTAGACAAATTTTCCACGTTTTTAGGAATCCAAGTATTTTGTGAGGTCGTTCTACATCTTCTTTTTCTCCATCTACAACAGCATTGACTGTGGTTTCAGTCATCTGACACTAACCTTCCATCTAAAATCCTATCAATAACAGCAATACTTCTAATCTGCTGCCAAGTACTCCTCGGGCTCTGTGGAAATAGTTTATTTGTGACTCACTGCAGAGTAGACTTTTCTGTTGGGGCTGAAGCCTTTGATTCCCAATCATGTTCTCATCTGAGGGGTTCAAGAGAGCATTGTTGCCTTGGTGCAGTGTGTCTACCCATATGATCTGAACGTACAACTTTCAGTAGTCATGTGAAGCCTCTGATTTGAGCAATAAAGAAAGAACATCACTGTCTTACGTCTTCCATATGATGTCTTATTAAGATTCAGGTATTTCTAGAGGCAGCAAAGCAAACAAAAATGTTCATAGATCAATGTTTAATGTTTCATGATTTTTCAAGATAATTCCATGTTGTTCAAGCTATCTTTCTGTGGATATGAATACAATGATTTAAGATGTTTGAAGTTCTGCTATGAAGCAGAGTTTAATAGTTAACTTCAGACTCCTCTGTAGCTTTTCTTTCTCCTGTACGTGTGGATTTTGACATCTCCCATGCGGTGGCACCGCTCGTTGCCCAGTGAGCTTGTTCAGTGCTGTGGTGTAGCTAGGAGTAAATTGCCTCACAGAACTCATTTCCAGATGGGTTGGGGAGCCAAAGCTGATTGCCTGCTCAATTTCTTTTATGTCAAAAACAAACAAAAAAATCAAATCAAAACAAACCAAAAAAGAGCACAAACTCAGCTGGTGTTTGTGTTGTGTTGTTGGAGAGACAGTGGGCACCAGCTTAGCAAACACAGTTAGGCCTTTGGGTTGATCCAAATCCTGTAGCACTGAAAGACATTGCACTACTGTCTGAAATCATCCAGTATATCCAAACCTTGGCTTGAATAATGTGCTTGCAAAACAGATTAATCGCTTCATTTAGATGGCCTTTATTTCTCCATATGCTATTTTGGGACAGAAGGTATTACACGTGAGCATTTCACCTGTGCTCTGGTGTTATTGATTACAAAGTGCTTTCTTTAATGTCAGCTGTGTGATCCTGCCTATCGCTTTATCTTCTTTTATGAATTTAATATTGCTTCTATAGTATTTTCCTGCAGTCTAATTTTCCAGCAACTTTTGATTTTTATAGACTAAAAAACACCTCAGGGAAAGAGCTGGTGCACTGGTATCTTTTATTTTTTTCCTAAAGAGCTATTTTTATCTTATACTTTCTTCTCCCTTTCTTTTCTGGTTGCCTTTTCAAAAAGAATAGCAAACCTGCTATATCTGAGAGCAGATATATATGAATATGCCTATTTTTCTCACAGCTCTTTGCTGCTATTTCCTTAGGAATCTCCTGATGTTGCGTATGAACAAGATGCCCTTTCTGTATTTCTTTTTATTCCTTTCTTCCCAAAGGCTTCATGTTCCTAAAATTTTAATGTAAAAACATTTTTTGTTGTTTTAAATCTCTTATTCTCAGATGATCCATAACTCTGTTTTATTCAATCATTAAATTATAAGGTGCCACCTTTTTATTTCTGTCATTTCCTCTCTGATCCACAACAGCAGAACCTAAAAGTGAACTTCAATTTTTAAGTCTTCTAAAGATATTCTTTCCTGGGAAAAGCTACAGCTTCTGTTTGACATGAACTGCTGCTGTTATTCATTTGCTCCATTTCAAAGCAATTGCAGGAGCAGAACCCATTCTGGCTGTGTGCTGTCTGGGGGATGCACAACGCGGTGTCTAGTGATAGAGCAGTCACTGTGCGTGCAGGTGTTGGACAAATCCCAACCTGTGGGTGCATGAGGATTGAGATTTGAATAGATATTTAGAGGGGAAATAAATGACACTTTTGTAAACCCATTACTATCTTGACTAGTATTAAGTTTCTTATCTTAAATCTACAGTTGAGTAAAAATACTAAAAGGGAAAATAGAAATTTTTACTCCCTGTAGACTTTTCTAAAGCATGCTGTCAAAAATAAACAATTTTTGCAAGAAGCTTTCTTCTAAACAGTTCCTGGCTATAAGAACATCAAACTTCAGAACATTGTGCTGGAAAGTTCTAGGGAAATCTTTGAGATTTCAATGGGATCTGTGAATTTAGGCCTGTGCTGCAGCATCAGTAGTCTCTGTAACTTCTGTAACTGATTCACATGAATGATCCCATAGTCTAACCTGGCTACAAATACAAGGCAATCTGAGTTGTTAATTTGTTTCAGCACCTCAGCCCATGGGAAGATTAAAGATGAGACAGAAATAGCATCCCAAGTTAAAACATAGTTTTATTTTAATAGGGTTTCCTCTGAGCAACTGTGAATAATTTTGTGTGTAATCTGCGTTTATTTATCAAAAGGGTCATTATTTGTGTCAATGTTACAGTATGAATACTGCTTTTAGGTAGCAAGAGGATTAAAACCATAAAAAAGATAGAGATGAGTCAAAAAAAAAAAAAAAGAAAGAAATGGAAGCAGCAGAGCTGATAGAATTCATCAAAATTACCATCTTTCGAGTACTGTCAAGGTACTGAGCAACTTCCTCCAGGAGGAAACACCTCCACAATTTACATGTCAGTCTACACCATGAATCAAGCTATGCTGAAATTCTAAGTAATTATTTTTAGATTTTTGTTTCCTACTTGGCCTTTCCTAGTCTTATTTTGAAATTAGCAAGTCACTATATGTGGTTGTAACATTTCAGTGTTTTTCTATAAGCCTAAAAATTTCTACTGTATAATTTTAGATTTTTTTGAAACACAGGTTCAGCTATAGGCAACTATCCTATTCTAATTATCTGATGAAACAAATGTAACTTTGACATTTGAAATTGCATGGTTTTGTAACCTATTGAAGAATTTACCCTTTATCTATCCCATGATAACATTAAGCAGAACACTGCGTCAGGAGAACTAATTAAGAGAATTGGCTTATACTGTGATATTGCAGAGTAGAGGTTGTGGTGGAGTATATGGTAATTCAGGTACTGATGGCTTTTCCTAAACAAATTTGATTTTTTTTTTTTTTTCAGGGAGAATTCTGAATACAGACAGCCTTATTGTTTGACAGAAATTTAAATTAAAACTGTGCAATGATGGCATTCAGCTCAGATGTGACTGTGTAAAAAATATTGACTCTGCTTGTATTAATGCTATACTGAAACGTACTTTGCACAAGAACTGTTTGAAATTAGTTCGGTTTGCTCCCCCACTGTAACATATGACATTTTTCTAATTAGGGCAATGTTTAATTTACTGTCTCATGGCTTTTTGAATAAATATAAATTGTCATACTAAAGTGACAGGTGTAAAACCCTGGGTAGCTGTGTTAGAGAGGTTAATTTGCTCTTAATCAAATCAGTTCTGCTTCGCTTTCTCATGGGGAGTGAGAGATAATAGGCCTGTTTAACTGGAGATTAGGCAGCCTTTTCCCTGGAATTCCCAAAGGGTTCACCTGAGACTTATTGTGTCGTATCCTCTATAAAGATATTTGAATACATCAACATTTAAAGATATGCTACATCTACCCGCAAGGGTATTGCATCACCCGCTTTTGGTTCAGCAGCACCAAGAGGGCAGCAGCTGGTACTGGAAGATGCTAGAGGAATGCGATCTTGTGGAGAACTGCAGTATGCCACCCGAGTGAGGACACATCCCTACCCAGTAAGAGAATGTCTGAGTTTGGAAATGAAGGAGGGGCAGAGCTTTTTCTTGCTGAGCTGAGAAGGGGAAGATAGGTGCTCACCCCACTGTTATATCTTGCAGTAAGAAAGGTGACAATATGTACTGTTCTGAGAGTTGATAAAAGAGGAAAGAGAAATATATGAAGGCGCCTAGCAGTTTGTTGTAAGTGCAATGTAGGGATTCACCAAGGGAATGTGTAAGCATAAATAAGTTTTGTTGGTAGGATCAGCAGATGGAGGCTTTTTGTACAAAGGCCATTACTGTAACGCGTGAAGGACTTTGATGAGAAGGGGCAGTCCCTGGTAAAACAGCATGAGCATCCTGCCATGAGTGGTGCATGAGGAGAGCTGAATGATGTGAAAGATGCTGAACAAACACACTCGGGAGGAGGACATTTTGTGCACTAAGGGAGTACTCTCATGTCTCGAGTAATGTCTGAGACATGGATGAGAGTGGAAGACGTTTATTTCACCTCTTACATCTCGGATAAGAGTTTGGTATGGGATTTGGGGGTCAAGCTATAGTCTTATTTTCATGATCTTCAGCCTAAATGATTAGTTACACCACTTTATACTACTTGCTATTTGTATAGACAGATGCTGTGACACTCCTTATGCGCTTGCTTTTAAACAGTCCCATTTTGTCTTTTGCTGTCAATGTGGGAAATGAAATAACCATCCCTTCACGGGAATCTGTATGTGTAGGAGAAGCTAGAAGTATGAACTTTGAGCGGTCCTTGAGCCTGGTGAGTGAGTGCAGGAGGTGAAGTTGTTACTGGTTTGTAATATGCAGCAAGAAGGGATATCATGTGAAAAAAGGTCTTTGCCAGTCTTCGTTCTGCCTCAATATCAGAGCAAAATCCTTTAAACAGCATTAACTTCAGTTGGATGTAAGGGCAAATGTGTGAATTTGGTCCTTGAATTACCGCCAGAGAAAAGTATGCCTTGACCAAATCTGCGCATCATGGAAAAGCAGGGAAAGGTGATATTCTACGTGCAGAGTAAGCAAATTCCCAAAGTGATTATACATGAAGAAAAGCCATATTATCTTCAATAATTTAGGGGATAGGAAATTGTTTTTGTAGTCCTTGGCTATAGATGAATGCTGCAGTAAATTAAGTCTGGTTGTTGTCTGTGTGTGATTTTTATTCCTGGATTATAACATGCAGACTCCTACCTGTGACTTCTATTTATTCGAATGAGTTTTGTGTAAGCCAAATGCTCAGGGAAATATACATTTTTATTTTTTTTACATAACCCATATTGTATGTAAAACAAGCAAATCCTCTGACATGTTTAGAGTCCTATATTCTGGATGTGCTGGGCAAAATAAGAAGGATAGATACTATCGCTCTTCTATTATTTATGGACTATAAAGTCTTTACAGTGGCATTGACAAAGGGTTTATAGTCAGTACACAAGCTGGTTATACCATAAATTGTAATGTTATATGATAAACTGGAAGTTTATAGCAGTAGTAGATATCAAAGAAAAAAATGAATTTTGGTCTGAAATGATCTATCATGGGATGGAGTTGCTACACGTTTAAATATTCAACCATTTTTGTCTTCATTTATTTTGAAGTTACTGATAATTCATGTGCTACAGAACAAGGATTTATAGGTTTATTTAGAGACTGCTGTGGGGGGAGGTAGGAATAGACCCTTTAAAGTCAAGAACAACACATTCTGGTACGGTAGCTGAGAAACAGTGATGCAATTAAATTGATTCAAGTCTTTGGATTCGAGCTCTAGAGATGGCAAACAGAGCTGTTGCTAAATAGTTGGTCTGTTGCTACAGGGCTCCCAACAATGCAATAAAATAGTTGCGTTACTATTTCTAGGAATGTAAATGGAAACTACTTACAGCAAAAATGTCTTAAACATAATTTAATTGCTTTGAGTTTACATAAAAACTAAAAGCAGTAAAGTGTCAACAAATGTTAATTCCCCTTTCTTTGCAAGTCTCGCTCCTTTAGCAAATGATTCTGTAAACAAAAAACAAAAATATTCTTAGTGTTTACTTACAGCACTTTTAATTTCCTTTAAAAATAGCTCTTTGTATTTTTTCCCCATTGTAAGAAATTACTATGTATCAAATTATTTCATAATTTCTCACAGTTCTTTTCCGTCTTCAAAGCATTTTTGGTGTATAAGTGCACTGCAGATTGACACTACAATCTTAAGTAATGATTTGCTGATAAAATGAATTTTTTTTCAGCTTTTGGAGCTGACTTGAAATATAAATTTTACCATAGGAATTGTCAAGCTTTGAAAACTGTTCTGCTGTCTCAATTTCTGATATGCTCAAGATGTTCAGGGTTTGTGGAGGCTTAAGATTAGATAAAAATTAGAGAGGAAAAAACCTTTTGTATGACTGTTTACAATATGTTGTCGGTGGCCTAGCTGTGGCATGTTGGTAATACCTAGGTTCACTGAATGAAATAAAAAGCTCCAAGTTTGGCAGTAGCAGGACTGAATGCAGGAGTTTCAGGTAAGCAAATCTAGTCCAAGTGGACAAAATAGCATAACTGGAGGAAAGGAAATGAATATGGTTAGCCCAGTGCATCAGAGCACCCCAGCACGGTGGCCGTGGATGGCCTTAAGGACTCTCCGCCTGGAGTCAGAGGAAGCGAACCAGGAGGGCTGGCTTCTGCTCCTGTCACTCATTGATGGCTGCCCACTCTGCCTCAGAGATGATTCCACTTCTTCCAGAACAGCCTCTGAGCCTCCACTGCTGGTGTCTGGTTGTTTTAATGGTGCCCGGCACTGATTTCATCTTGAAATAGTTAAGGGCAGTTAGTGGAGGCTGCCTGCCTTTGTCAAACAGTTTTCATTGCCATCTCTCAGCTACTACAAATGAGCAAGTCCTTCCTTTCTCTCTGCCTTTAATTTTGTCTGAGGGCCCCCATTCCTCTTTGTTGCTGGCATATATTCTTCAGAGATGAGAGTATATATGTTATGAAGGGACAGAGGCTTTAAAACCTCTTCAACAGTCAGCAGAATGGCATGAGAAATTATGTTCGGGGAGCAAAATATGAGCAGTATTTTAGTCTCTCCCTATTGCCAGTGGCCCAGGTAATGTCTGAGTATATGTGCAGCACATATCTGGCTTGCTTCCAAGCTCTGCGCCAGTGTGACTAGATAATGAATATGTATGAAAGGGAAAATAGGGGGTGTGGGTTGATTTTTTTGGTTTTGTTTGTTTTCAAAAGAAATATTTTTGTTTCTGGAAAAAAAAAAAGGAGCTGCTCCTTTCCCCTGAAGTACAAGTCTTACACTGTGTATATTGTTAAAGTACAATGCTAAGCATGAAAAGATGCATCTCCCCAAGCCATTTTTCCCTTATTTCTTGAGTTGTTTTTTTATGCAACATAAAAGTTTTCAATTGTACCACGCAGCAGTCAAGTGGCCTTGTTTGTTTTAGTTATGCCAGAGGAATTCGTTGAATAAATAATAATAAAAAAAATTAAAAAATATGAAAGCACTTTGAGGTTAGATTCTCTGCTTGTTTTCTGCCTTCTGTAATTTTTGACACCCTTGCAAAATGAGTGGAAAATACAGATTGGTACAATTCTCCATTTGCAATGTTGTAAACAAACACATCAGAGGACTGATTTTTGACATCTGTGTCACTGATGCTTTGAATATGAAATAGTACCTTAGGAATTTCAAATAGGAGAGTTTTATGAGTGCTTTGGCCACTGTTCCACCCCATAAACCCTATTAAAGTTGACATTAGTGTGTACAAGATAGGTTCTGTGAAGATGGGCATGTATTTGAGTCTTTATGGTCACCACAGCCACTGCAAATCAACACTGAATATTCATACAGGGACAAATTCATCATTTAGCCAGAATACTTGTCGTGAATTGTAGGCAGTTGTGTGTGCTGGGGGATAATGACAGGAGAGCAGCTCTGCTGCAGCATTGCCTGGCTCTTCCTGCAGATGGGCACAAGGATGGATGGATGGATACATCAAAGATTCTCTGTGGTCCTGTCCAAGCTTTGCCGCTACCCATCCTCAGGGTCCAGACGGCACTAATGAGCCTTAATTACCTTGAGCAGCCTCACCAAACCTTCCACCCCTGAACCCTAGTTAAGATCTTGTTGACCTGAGTCCTGGCGTGTTCCCTCTCCACGCCTGCTGGGTGCTGGGCTGTGGTGGGGCCCTGCCATGTCACCCCTTCCTTGGTGCACAGCCCTGTGCTTGCTGCTCCCGCACCTCTGCAAACAGATATCCTCAGCACAGTCAGATTTGAGCAGCAGCTCTTCTGTAATTTCCCAAGTCTGACTACTTGCCACGGTTATAGTGATCTGTAATGTAAACTTCAAGTGTTTTATAGAGTAGTCTGTCTTTTTTTGTTGTTGTTGTTCTATTAAAGTTGCTACCTTTGTCTGAGAAGTTGCATAATTTATCTGTGGCTTAACACTGCTCCCTTTGTACAACACAAAGAATGACATGTTCAGCGTATGAAAAGACAGCGACAGGGAAAAACAAAAGGAGCAAGTGACAGTAGCTTTTGTGTGTGCCTGGTAAGTCAAGTGACTGAATGGTCAAATTACTGTTGTGCTCCTATATGAGGTCGTCACTGATTTCTGTGAAGTAGTTGTAAGTAGATTCTACTTCAAAATCTATTGAGAAGTCATGGGGCTACACATTTTTGAGGATTTACAGGCTATTCCTGATGTATTTAAACATGAATATGATATATACCACTTGAATATTAAAAAATTCTTTTTAATTTCCTAAGCATGGTTCATTTTTGCATGAACAATGCTAATATTAAACTTTCATTATCTAGAGTGAATAAATACATTTGTATTTTTCAATTTCAATGATAGGTACTAACTTGTCAGGGAATCTTAGCTGTGAAATTTGGGTTCTGTGGCTTTGAACTCTCTCTTGCTGGTGGAAGAAGCTCATGTAAATCAGTGCAATGCACAGTATCATTGCAGGGTGCCTATTTAGTACCTCTGATGCAACCTTGGTCTTTTCTGCTCTCGAGGTGGAGTTCACACCTAGAGGTATGAGATATTTCTGAATGCCAGCGTGGAGTAGGCAATCTTAGCAGCTAGGCACGCTGCCAAAAGATCTTGAACAACATGGATATTTCTGCTGTGGAAGAAAACTGCCTACCAAAATCTTTGGTACCTTCCCAGTTTATGCTTGCTGAAGTGCTAATTGTGAGCATAGGTATTCTTAACACTCTGAGACGCTTTATTGTCTTGTAGTTTGGTCAAGCAAATGCATTCATTTGTTTATTTGGTAGCACAGGCCTCTATTCAATCTAAATTCAGGTGGAGAGAGTTTTCTTGCTCTTTCATATATTCATATATGTGAAAGCAGATAAATGCTTGACTGTCTGCTTCTTCAAGCCTTGACCCCCCCATGTGACTTTGCTGCTCTGAAGTACGCCATCCCACAGCATGATGCAGTGACACTTTCCAGCTCTGAGTATGGCAGAACCACTGCAGCTGCACAGAGGCGACTGCAGAGATGTTCTCCTGCTTCTTCTCATGCCTCACTTTCCAAGAGCTGTCTCAACATGCTTGATCTGGGATTCTTAACTAAGCAGATAAGCTGTTAAAGAGAAATATGGATCCTGATCCACATCTCAGCTGTTAGTATTTTGTCTACAAAATATTATATTTTTTCTTTCAGGTCTAGATACTTACAAACTTAGAGAATAAGTAGAACATAGCACTGAAAAATAACATCACTTTAGCTTGCATTTTAAACTTAGAGAAAATGTATGCTAAAGATATGTGCATGTTTTACCTTAAACACACATAGTTCTTAAGTTTTCCAGCAGCAGTTGTGACTTACATAGCTCAAAGCAAATTTTGCAACAGAATCTTCCAACTATGGCATTTAGAAAACAAAGTTATGCTTACAGGCTGAAATCAATCCTGGTTGTTGAGGGTACTACGAAAGACTGAAGTTTTCCATTAAGAGCTCATGTGATCCTCCTGAACTGAAGGTAATTTCATGCCAATAGAGAAGAGTAATACTGTGAGAACAGTCTAATGCTCACAAAAAAAAAGACAAAAGCCTGAGCTGCCCGTTGATTTGGAGAGCCACAAGAGCACTGTAGTGAGCCCGTCACGGAGCTCAGGAACCGCAGGACCCCTACTCTGCATTCTAATATTAAGTGTCAAAGTGGTGCGTGTATGTTTTAAGACATTTATTTCAACACTTTCTCTTTGAAAGGTTTCTTATTATTAATGTTTTCCCTTCCCTTTTGTTGTGTAAAGTGTCCCTTCTTTCTTCCTGAGTTTTTAAACGACAGAGCCGTGAAATGATTCTGCTCCAAAGTGGACGGCACACTTGGCTTTCAAAACTGGAGTATACACAGAGAAATTTATTTTTAGGGAAGAAATATCCTGCCAGATTCGTCAACATGCAGCTCATGGTTTTATGGGCTAGTGCAGCAGACGTACGTTAGGGTCTGTGCTGATCCACAAATCACAAAAGACATAAATTTGTGTATTAGAAATCAATGTGCTATTTAAACCACACGTAGACTAATCTCTGAACTCAAACCTACCTAAACTAGGACAAGATTGCTGTGGCTGCCATCTTCTCTGTGCAGGTCAGCCAGTGTCAGCAGGCCCACAGTGGACCTGGAAGCGTGGGGAGCTGTGGCAGGGCAGCTGGAAGGGCCACGAGGCTGCAGTGCCTCCCAGTCCCTGAGTGGCTTCAATGTGAGATGGGCAGACAGCAGCGGGCTGGAGGAGATGTCTGAGGGCCTGGTGGGCTGGGGCACCTCTCTTATGCCTCTCTTCTGCAGGCAGGCTGAGGAGCTGGGGGTGTTCGGCCTGGAGAAGAGAAGGCTCTGAGGAGACCTCCTTGCAGCCTTCCAATACTTAAAGCGAACTTAAAAGCAGGAGGGAGAGTAACTTTTTACACAGGCAGATAGTGATAGAAGAGGAGGGAATGGTTTTAAACTAAAAGAGGGGAGATTTAGGTCAGATGTGATGAAGAAATTCTTTACTCAGAGGGTGGTGAAGCCCTGGCACAGCTGCCCAGAGAGCTGTGGGTCCTCTATCCTTAGAGGCGCTCAGAGCCAGGCTGGATGGGCCCTGGGCAGCCTGAGCTGGAGGGTGGCAGGGGATTGGAACTATATGGTCTGTGAGGTCCCTTCCAACCCAACCATTCTATTATATGTGAGTTCATGAAGCAAAGTGTTCTCTTCTCCCTCATAACAACTGATAGGACATGCAGAAACAGCACAAAGCTGTGCCAGGGGAGGTTTGGGAAAAATTTTTTGGAGTATGGTTAAACACTGGAACAGGCTTCCTATTGAGGTGCTTGATGCCCCAAGCCTGTCAGCATTCAAGAGGCTTTTGGCTAATGCCCTCAGTAATATGATTTAACTTTTGGTTAGCCCTGACGTGGGCAAGCAGTTGGACTTGATATTAGTGGGTCCTTTCCAACAGAAATATTCTATTGTTTCAAAGACAAATGGAGTCCCATAATATTTGGATAAGCATCTAGTAGAGGAGACTGAAGGAAAGAGTAACCATGCAAACTTAGTCCTGGTTGGTGCCAGTGAATTTTCATGTGGGAGGACTGCTAGAAATGGCTCAATAGCAGGATGATGTTCAATCAGAAGTGATAATGAGCTTCCAGCACATGAGGTTCATTATTCATGTAGCTTTTTTTTTTGTCTCAGTACTCTCAATATTTGAGTGTACATGTTAGTAATCTAGCCCATGACCTTCTCAACTTGTGGTTTTGGTGTTTTATACCATAGCTTTTGTAGCTCTTCAGGATTTTTCGGACTGTCTCAGCATTTAAATGTAGCAATTTTAACATCGTCTGGGTATTCTCCAACTACCTCTGTCTTTCTATCTTCTCCAACAGCATAAGAAAATGGTAGCATCATTTTATATTACTGCTTTGTGTTAGGCTTTGCAGACTATAGGAATGCAAAACTTGCTTCAGGAAAGCAATAATCAAGAGAGAAAAAATCTTTGCAATAATTAAGGAAGTTTAGCTAATTATCTATTTTGTATTTATTCACTACTCAGCATGTCTGCATAATTTTTGTTGCCCAGATCACCCAGAGATTAAAGTAAAGCTTAGACATAAATAGATAATATTTCCTCTGTTCAGCTGTGCAGCTCCCTGTAAGGCAGAGGAACACGTATGTGCATATTTTATAATACCACTGAGCCCACATTTTTCATTCTTTTTAAGTCTCAGTAGGTTTATGTGGCTGTGACCGTTGGGCCTTTGATCAGCCTCGCTGTTTGAAATCTCGGAGTGGCTAATAGCTTCCTGTTAGCGAGGGGGAGGAGATGAGCACTGAAGCTTACAATCATAGTCAGTCACTTGGTGAACTCCTGAACCAGAGTGTTTTGGAGTGATTTTTAAAGCGGGAGTTTGAATTCACAGTTTGAATTTTACAGTATTGGAGTCTCAGCACAGAAATGACAAAAATTCTTTTCTACATAGTCAGTTAACGACAGAAGCTGGAGAAGTACACAGAACATAAGTGTGCACAGCTCTTCAGCTCCAGCATGGAGATGTTGATCTCTGTAAGGAAGGTCCATATTTGTCTTTATTTGAAACTGGATGCTGTTGAGGATCAGATGAACTTTCTGTAACGCTCCTTAATCAACTATTTGGTCTATTTTCTTCTCATATACAAGGTCAGGATCTCAAAATGAGACTGCGTATGCGATGTCTGTAGTGCTGTTCTGCACCATATTATAGCATACAGGCACAAACGTGGATACTGGAAAGAAGGAAAAATCCAGGTAGCATTCCTAAATATCTTGAGATAATTAGCATGAGAAGTCAAAACTTTTGAACATACCACTTTTGTTCTATACATGCTGCTGGTTTTGAGAGCTGCTGGTGGTGCTTTGGTGGAAAAAAGATGGTATAGTTCAGGTGGCCTCTAAATCAATGAAGAGTAGTCAAAACAGTAACAAAAGGGGGAAAACCCAACACAACTAAATGCTTGTTTCATGTAAAAATATAGTCATAAAAAAATATTTAGTGACGTATCATGGGAAGTACAGAAATGAATTTATTGCATAACTTGTATCCCAGTTTTAGAAGGCCTGTTAATAAAGAGGTGTAAAGACTCCTGCTGAAGAAGGTAACATGATTGAAATGATATAAAATCAATAGTTATGACTTGTTTAGGAGGGATCCAATAGTCATAGAGGTAAATAACTCTCTTGTAAAAATCATTTAAGTGAGAAATACTGAAACAAACAAACAAAAAAATCCGTCAGTTTGAGAGAGAGATGCTGGAGGCTGAATCCTCCAGGAAGTAAAACAGGAATTTCTAAATGCTGCATGCTGCAACTATAAAACTGCTTTATTCAGTACAGTGAAAATTTTTATTAGTTTTCCTAATTAAAGACTGTGAAACTGATTGCAGAACTAAATGGTAGTGACTGTTAAGCTATAGTTTATATTCATTGTATACGTTGTACATTTGATGCAAGGAGTCAAAATCTGCTGTTGTAAGACTAAATAAAAAGTTATGAATCAAACAACAGAGAGCTTAGACTGTGCTTTTAAGATGTGATGTTTGCATACTGTACAAGAGTGATATCAGAAATGCTTGTGGATTTGTGGGATGACTATGGTGGGATGTTAACTGAAAGAGTTGTTGCAGTCCATCCAGTGCGTAAATGCGTTAGAGAGGAATCCAGAGTAGGTACAGGCATGCAATGCTGTGTTTGAATGGTATGATTCGCAGTGATGTCCTTCCATTTTAGATTTCCTGTTTGAGGATGGAGGGTTTTTTTGTTGTTGGCTTATTTATTTGTTTTTAAACAAGATTCTGAAACGCACTGGAAAATATACCAGATATTTCTACAATTATGTCTGCCCTGTCTCTGAATTTGAACTATCCTCCACAAGCTTAAGGCATGAAGTTGTGTGGGAAGCCTAGCCAGCCTTGCTGGGAAACATGAGTTACTAGCTTTTGAGGAAGGATAGGGAGTCAAAGAGGAAAAGGGTGATTTTCTGCTAATCTCAGAAGGCTTTTGTTGTGTTCTCTCCAAGGTCTGCTGTACCAGTAAAAGCTTTTTCCTCTTGGCCTGAAGCTGAATTTTCTTTTAAGCATTTTACTATTATGAAATCTTTAAAAAATAAAATAAAAACCAAACAAACAAAAATATCAACCCATACAAAACCACTACAGAATCTTCAATACCAGTGAAAGAGTTTTGCAAAATAACTTCTTGGATATCTTTCTGTTTTAAGACCAGAAATTGATTCTATAGATACAGGAAAACAGAAAATAGAAACAAGAAGAGCTTTAGAGGACAGAATGTTCTGCAAATCCACAATTCTTATTACTTCCCCTCAACAGTACATCCAATCCATGACTGTCAGATGAATTAGATCTTGCACTGCAAAAGGCATTATCTTCCATAGGGGAAAAAGTGTTCAGGAGGCATCAACGAGTACTCTGAGAACAAGAGCATCATTTAAGGAATGAGTAGCTGCTGACTCACCAGAAAAAATATCTGCAGAGGCAGCTAATTTACATATAATGCTACTTAGCTTTTGTAAACACTGCCTTGCATCTACAGAGAGCTGTGCAAACATCTGATCATATATCACTTACACAAACAGATTAGTTCTGTTAGCCACTTTGGGCTTCTCCATTCCTAAGAAATATAAGCCAACGTGTAGTCTCAATTTTAACTTGTTCATCTTTCAGTGCAGCAGTTTGTCAGGACAGAAGAAGAGAAGTAAGTCCTAGGATTTTCCAAGTTGCTTTGGGGAGTAAGGTATGCAGCTCCTTCTGAACAGCAGGGGGAATTGAGTACATAATTGCCTTGGAAAGTCGCTACATCTAAATTCATTTTAAATCTCACCTACAAGAGATGGTAACAGATAAATTTATGCATTTCTCACTTGTAAAACACTTATTTGCTACTATGAGATAAAATGTGATGTTTACAAATTCCTCAAATAAATAGGAGGGGGGAACTGAAACTCTCAGTCTAGATTTATGCTGACGTGGTTCTCTAAATTTAACGCTTGTCTTTTCCAACATGATCCTGTTTTCTGGATGAAGTAGAATCAGTTCTTTCTATAGACTTTTTCCTGACGCTTAATATAACCTCAGACAAATGAGGCTGCGAAGTAAGAGCAATGTTTGACTACTCGTCTGAAATTAACTTGATGTTCCTGTCAAACTGAGCTAGAAACAAAACATTCATTTGAACTTAATCTCCTCCAGAATTTTTCTAGCCACATACCTTAAAGCTTCTCTTCATAGTTTTGTATCTTCCTCTGCTCAGTAAGAATTTCTTTGTAACAATAAGTGATTGCCAACGCCACTGAGAATCTCTACCTCTAGAGAGAAGGGGAGTTTTCTGGGCTTGAAGGAAACAGTAATCAACAGACCTGAGATTCCTCGTTACCCCCAAATAATTTTGAAGTGAAGACTTGATCACTAAGAGCTTTATACTGACTTCCTGCTCTCAATCTCCCCGTATTGCAGAACAGTGTGACAGACCACAGCTGCTGCAAAGAAGCTGACTTTATTTCAACAACAAGGAGACCTGAGGGTGTCCTTTGTTTCAGACAAACAGCCATCGATGGTTGAATGGATCAGTTTGGCGGGGGAGTATGTGGCTCAGCCCAACGTAGAGTATAGCTAGAGTAAAACTAAAGAATTAGCTAAAGAATTTTGAATAGAGCAACAGGATGGAGCTGACTTCAGCCATGTATTCCTTACTGGTGACTAGGGCAACCTGGCGTTATGACAGTGAGCAGTGAGACCGGTAATGGGAATCATATTGGTACTGTAATCCAACTTTATATTGCAATTGCTATATTGTGTTAGTACAGTGGTTCCAAGTAACTCGTATCACTTTTCTAAATAGAAAACCTGTGCAACATCAAATATATTCCAATGAATTTGATTTTGATATTAAACATTTTGCTCTCTGTGCATGGAATATCTAAAAGAACTTGGTCAGAGAGTATTGGGCTCTGACAAACAGACAGATGTCAAACTGCTGACAACAAAAAGCTCGTGTGAACCTCTAGAAGTGTCTTCCAACCTACATTGTTGTGTAATTCTAGAAATGGTTACAGGGCAGTGATATCTTCAGCCAACACAGCTGATCCAAAAAAATATATTGATGATTTAATACAATGCTGTGTGTTTCTGAGAATGAAATCTTCCCAACAAATTCACAGTATTTAGGACTACGCATGGATATATATATGTGTGTGTGTGTGTATATGTATAAATATATAAAATCCATAGTGTGAAACACTAGAAGTAGAAACAGGGGAGGATGGTTTTTATCAGAGAAGTAGGGTGCACAGAAGTTCACAGTAGATACCAAAAATGTGCCTTTATTTCATTTACTTCTTCATGGACAGAAGTTGGTAATAGACTATTTTAATACTTTTTTGAAAGCTGCCTGGGAAACCTAGCTACTAAGCTGTAAAGGGAACGTGTAAGCCCCCAGAAGGCTTCGTTTCTTTTCTTTTATAAATATGTAGAGGGAAAAGCAAGATAAAAACAAAAAAACAAAAAAAAAAAACTTCAAAGATAGATGTAAAATAATTTTCCTTTATCTATTATCTTGCCTACTGCAATGCACTAAAGCAGTTTTCTGAATGTTATGGAATTTAACGTTAAACAAAAACAAGCAGAAACAAAAATCTGTTCTAATTTCCTTCTAATTACTTGCTCAGAACCAATCAAGCTGCTAGTCTGGGGAATTTAAGACAGCAAACATATTACCATTTTACTATATTTGCTTTTACATACAAAATTTGGTTACTTTGTTACTGGAAGAAAAATATGTAGAATTTGGTTATAAATGTTGATCATTCATTATTTCTTGAAATATTATTTTAATGATCTCAAGGCAAGTTAATCTTGAGATTGCTCTTTTCAGCACTATCAGCTAAGAGAAGATTGCTCCCAAATCTCAGGGAGGTTCTTCTAAAGCTGCTGAACAACATCAAAAATTAAAGTAACGTTGTTTTAAAGACATTTCAACTCAATGTTCTCATCCCTATTTTCAAAGAGTGTAAGTATTATTGAATGCATTTCTAAAGATCAGTAAAAGAAAGAGTTGGAAACGGACTTCTTTTGCATCTGTGCTTTAGTAGTCTTGTATATTGCTGAAATTCGCACAATTTTTTTTCACAAGTAAATGAAAGGAAAGCACAGGCTTAAATTTTTCAAAGTACTACCTGTACCCATGGGAAAAGTACAATATAAATTTGGATTATTGTATTTTTTTTATGTTATTGTATTTCTTTATGCTGGGTCTCAAGTGTTATCTGTCACACTTCGGAAAGTGTGTGATTTGTTTTCAGAGGAAACTGTACTCCTAAATTCCTTTGAAAAATCTCTCTCACTAAATCTGTTATGGCTCTAATTTTTTATAGAGATAACAAACAGAATGTTTATTTTCTTTCTTTGTATGCTTAACAAAAAGAGTTGGATTAATTCTAAAGTACAGGCATGGCAAAAAGCAGTTACAATGAATTTGTAAGTGAGGATAATTTTGCTTGTTACGCATATGTTTATTTATTTTCCTGCAACCTTATAGCAGGCATTAGCAGGTAAGGATGGAGGGGGTTTTTCTTTTAAACTATCAGTCTGGAATATACAAGGCTCTTTCATTTTTATCTGTTTAGACATTTATTTCTGAGTTCATCTATCTTGTCCATGTTGGCATATTTCTATAGAACATCAGTAAGAACATTTCTGAAGGTCTCAAACTAAGATACGTGAGGGAAAGCAATGCCTACATAAAACTTACCTTTTTGTGTAAATATTTGTGAAATAACGTATTCATCATTTTGGGAACTTACAAGAGCAGCAAAAAAACAAACAAGAAAAAACCTTATAAAAAAACTCAAGTACTTCAGTTTTATCCTCCAGTCACTCCTCCAAAACTTTGAACGTTTATGTAGTAGTAAGGATGCCCTTAACTCACAGAAGCCAGGATATTCTTCTTGGGAGCAGACGAAGAAATGAAGGCAGGCCCTGTGACATTCAGCATGGGATGAACATGCATGTGGATCCATGCCCAGTAGTTATTTCTTGGTTTTGCCGTTCTTCCTTGTTTTATTGTTGTCTGTGTGTAGCCTTTCTTTCTCACCTAATATTTATGGAGTTGAACTTGAACGTTTTAAATCATCTTGTTCCAGTTCATGATATTTTCATGAAAAACTTGTTCTCATTGCTTACTATCTCTTTGGATGTGATTATTTACCTCACTCAGCGGTGAGTTATGCTTACTGACAGAATTACTGGGACATCTATAGAAAGTGGCTTTCAAATGGCAGAAAAATTCTCCTTGTGAACATAAACATATTTGCATAAGCATGAGAGAGATTTCCGAATGCCTACAAGGCAAAGCCTTGTTGTGCAGGCTCATTGTTTGGACACAAACTTTATTTTTCTGCAGAATTATCTAGCTTTGTTCCTCCACTGTAAAACCCTATTTTCCTTGGTTTCCTAGTCCTGAGTGAGAACTATAAATGTCATAATATGCTGAGTTAATGAGGGAGCACCAGCCTGGGCTCCCTGCATGTCTTTGCTTTGTGGTTTTAAATCAGAAAATCAAACCCTTAAATTTATCTGAACATAGACTCTTTTTTGCCTGTGTGGTTTAATGTGGCTTAATTAACGAATGTCTTAAGTGAGGATTCAAGTACCCATGTAGATTAAATGAGCCAATTTAGGATCCTGCAGGAGCTGAGTCCCTCTGAAAATACATTACATCTTTTCTTCCACAAAGGAATACAGAAAAGGTTTAGAAAGCAAAAAAGGGAAACAGAACAGATAAGGACAGGAAACTCGTTTTTTCCTTCATTAGGGTTTTCAGTATAAGGTCTGTGTCAACAGAACATTTTGATCTCATCTTGTAAACGCTTTATTCTGGTTCCCCCAAACACAAGACCACACAACACAAGGAGATCACAGGGCCTCTTCTACCAGCACTGTAATTCAGGGTTGTGGAAGAAAGAGGCCTGCTGCTGTAGAGGCCCTACTTCCTCTGCTTGATCTACAGTGGTACATGAACACTGATGCCAATGAAATGAAAGCACCAATAAATGTTATTGCCCAGCAACTAGGATTCTGGCATTACAGTTGTGCAGCATCTTGGCATGGGCTGGCAAAGGCCAGTGTTAATGCTCGCACTGGGGTGACAGCTGCTCCCCTGGGCTGACTGAAGCTCTGGGAGGGCCCCAAGTGGGCAGGAGCTGTGGCAGGCACCTGGCAGCATCAGAACCAGCCCTTCATGTGTCCAGGGCTGAGCCCAGGCCTGGCTCCATGTAGCTTCAAGCAGGCAGGCAATAGCTTCTTGGTGTTGTGTTTATGTGATATGCATTTCTTTTTTGCTCCCAAGAAGGTTCTGAGTGTGACAGTGTGTTGCTCTGGGCTGATAATTTAATTTTGCACATGCTGACACAACAGAGCTGCTGCTGCCCCAAACATCCCCCATTACTTGCAGCCATCAGATGCTGATTGGTTTTTATCACTAAAAGTTTCCAATTATTTTCTACTATGTGCTCATTTTTAAATGGTTGAATATTCATCACAACTGCAAAACAAGGATCTGAGTTAAGAAGCCAACTTTTGCATAAATAAGGACACTGTAAAATTTGTTACACAGAAAAGCACTAGGGATCCACCAGTAAGTCAAAGGAAGTATGTCATGCTTAGTTTTCACAGAGACATAGCACACCAACCTGAAGGAAAAATAATTATGTACTTGTTAACAGTTAAAGGAGAAACAGGGCTTTACAATACTTAAATGTTACTTTACAATACTTACATCTTTACAATTAAAGATCAGAAGCAGAAGGATTTTCTGAATTTAACATCTGAGAAAATGCTATGCCCAAAAGAAAAAGTATTGAGGGTGTTAAATGATGATTTTCTGTATACTGAACAGCAACAAGTTACTCAAAACTGCATCCTTTCTGTGAAAGGGTATTTATAAAAATGCAGGATCTCATCACACATTGTGAAGACTCTGAGACAATTAATGTTGAAGATTTCTGGAAACAGAAATGAGATTTGTTAAGTAATTGCTAAGATAAACATTTCAGAAATGCTGAGGTCCTGGTTTTTGAAGTAAGACTCCTAAATCTATCAGGTACTCTTGAGAATGCTGCAGTTTGTTATCTCCCTGCAGCATTTAAGAGTTTAACTGCCCATTTGGAGATACTTTGGGCCTGATTAAAAAATAATAATAATGTCTGAGCAGTTGGTATATCTGCAGAATTCAAACTGATATAAGTTGTCTTGTGATCAGACTCACAATTGTCAGAGATCTATTTTCCAAGTGATATTGTAATATCTAAATAATCATTAGAAGGTATTTTCATGACTACTAAAGACTTGCTGTCTGAATGTTAGTCTCTTGCTTCATTAGAAATGGACTGTGCCGATGCAGTGACTTGTATAGAAGCCTGATAGAGAGCAGATGGATAAAAAGGTTTTGGTACCAATTCCTCTGAGGACATCTGGAGTCCCACGCTGCTAGTTTTCACTGCTGAGTGGCAGAAAATAATGCTGTTCTGTTACAGTTTTTTGTCCTGGATCAGTGTTGATCCTGAATTTATTTCACCTGAGTTGACAGAGATTTCTGGTTTGTTTTACAAATGCAATTGCTGGTATAAATTGTACTTTAGAGCTGATTAGAAGCTTTCTTGATTAGTCAGTTTTGTTCCAGAAAAGCTGAGTTAGTGAAACAATCCCAGTATCAGGGATCAGATTTTGTTGGTTTCTAGTTATCTGAGCAAGAAACCTTGTTTGGTAGCTGCCAGCAGCTGTTAGTCCCCTGGCTAGGAGATCCCCTTACATGGGAAAGAGGCCTGGCCTGGCAACCACTGGCTTGAATGCCTAGATGGACTGCTCACTATTCAATGACGGATATGATTTTTTTTCTCATTGTTTAGTTTCTCCTCAGTAAAAGTCTTTCTTTCTGATGAGAAATGGGAAAACCCTATAATTTTTGGGAATGCTTATGAGACAAGGAACTGTATTTTCTCAGTTCCATTTACAGGTATAGGAAAATAAAATCTTTTCGCAGGAAAGAATTAGTATCTTGAAAGTATTATAAAAAAAATATTATTCCAAATGTTTAATATGAATACTCAGTTTACATGGGCATTCACTGTGAATGTTGTTGCACCTAGCTGTTTTTATGAAGCTATTTTGATGGTCCTGAATACTGTGCACAAAAGAAAGTGTCCTCATTTTGTTAGTTACTACTTATGAAAATAACTTCATACTTCTTATTTATACTACTTAAATATAGAACCGAGGCTTTGTCTTGATTGTTATGCCCTATTGGAGTGAAAATATCATTATATACAGTTAAACTAAAGCAGCAACAGAGGGGAAAAAAAAAACCTGTGGTTTCCGTAGGTAGCTATTGCACTCTGTTTTACTGGGTTGGCTTACAAGACAAAAATGTTCATTCTTTATTTGTATGAACAGCCAACTGTAGCAGCACCAATGTCTGTAACTGGATTTCATTATGGAAATTCAGCTAAAAAGGGCCACAGGCACAAAAATCCATTAAAATGTTTCTATTGCTTTACATATTCTTCTGTGATAAAAATAGCCCTATATTTGAATTTAAGAAGCTTTAGCCTAAAGGGTAGCAGATGGATATTAAGGAGATTATAATAAAGAAGGAGGGGATCAAAAAAAAAAAAAAAAAAGAAAAAGAAAAAGGAAAAAAAAAGGCAGATGGGGGAGTACCATTCTTTCATATTTAGGGAAAACATTTGTAAGAGCAAAAGGTATTCCAAAAATCTAATCTCTTTTTAGGTAATCAATAATAGCTTGTTGATTCTTTCTTTTACTACATGAAGGCCTGATCTTAAAATGGGCTTGCTCTGTAATAAACTGATACAGCTGGCAGCTAAAAAATGGCATGGATCTAGGACACTTGCACTGTTGTTACTGTAACAATGTAAAATGTGATGAGTGGCTGCCATCTGAGTACGTTTTGAAATAAACAGAAAATGCTGTTTGGCTTATTAAGATTTTCAAAAATCAGTCATCACAAGATTTTGAAAATGTGCAGTCATTCTAGACAGTTTCCCCGGCTATAAGGCTTTTTTCTATCTGAACTTTTTCTATCTTTGGTAATGTGTCCTGACATATTTAAAGGGTTTCTCAAGTTTTTTGGAAATTTCTAGTTCTCTTAGAGTGCAGGCAGAGCTTCCCAGCAGTTTTTTTCTTAAAACAGAAATAAGTTCGTAATGGATGGACGAACCACTCGCTGGATAAGGAACTGGCTGGATGGCCGCACTCAGAGAGTGGCGGTCAATGGCTCAGTGTCTGAATGGAGACCAGTGACAAGTGGTGTTCCTCAGGGATCGGTACTGGGACCAGTGCTGTTTAACATCTTTGTCAGTGACATGGACAGTGGGATCGAATGCACCCTCAGCAAGTTTGCAGATGATGCCAAGCTGTGTGGTGCAGTCGACACGCCAGAGGGAAGGGATGCCATCCAGAGGGACCTGGACAGGCTTGAGAGGTGGGCCCATGCCAACCTCATGAAATTCAACAAAGCCAAGTGCAAGGTCCTGCACCTGGGTCGGAGCAATCCCAAGTACACATACAGGCTGGGCGGAGAATGNACAAGGATAGATCATGACAGAACAAGGGGTAATGGTTATAAACTGGAAGAGGGTAGATTTAGACTGGATATAAGGAAGAAATTCTTCACTGTGAGGGTGGTGAGACACTGGAACAGGTTGCCCAGGGAAGTCGTTGATGCCCCCTCCCTGGAAGTATTCAAAGCCAGGCTGGATGGGGCTTTGGGCAACCTGGTCTAGTGGGAGGTGTCCTTGCCCATGGCAGGGGGGTTGGAACAAGATGATCTCTAAGGTCCCTTCCAACCTGAACCATTCTATGATTCTATGATTCTATGTAACTAGTGTGGCTGCTCTGAATAGCTTGATGTGTCTTCTAAGTTAGGGACAAATCATGTTTGCATAAGGGGAAGCAGACATACAACACATCTCCATAGTTCCCTGAGCTGTTGGATTAAAACACATTGGTACACAGGGACTGGGATGCAATACAAACTGTGCAGATGTGTGGAATAGTAAAGCAATAGCTTATTGCTTCTTAGAGCTGGAAAACCTTTTGGTAGTTTGGTATGCCACGTCCTGCATCCCAGGGCCTTTGGGAAAGGGGATTCTCAGTTTGCAAGAAGTCACTACATCCTCTGGAGGCCTGTGATGAAGGACAGAGCAGCTGACAGGAGGAAACAAATTTCACATGTGGCTCATCTGAAGCTCTCTGGTGTGCTGGCAGTAGGTGTCCCATTTAAGTCTGATGGGATTAGCTGGCTTCAGTGGGCTTGACATCTGTGCAGCTAAGGTTAGGCTTTTCCTTCACTTTAGAGTGTCGTGTCTAGCTGGTCCTAACAACATTTCAGTGATTGCATTCTCTTTCTTATACTTACCGTGTCTTGGTGTGATATTGTGAGCTGTGATATAAGGAGGAGGGATTTGCTAGATACTGCTCGTGCAGTCTGAGAGAGCAGAGGGACTCTTCCAGTGAAAGATGAGGAAGAAAGGAGTGGGGGCGGAGGTGGGTGGGAAGGAAACAATTGCAGTAACCAAGAAGAGTTAGAGGCAACTGCTGCAAAGCCTAAATGTTTTTGGCATCCCTTTAATGTGAAACCTTTTCATCTGAGTTACACCTTCAGAAGTCAGATCTCGCTAGATTCCCTTTGAGTTTTATGCTTCAATTTCTGTCCTAATTACCTTTCTCAGAGTGAGATTACTCTTCAGTTTTAGCAGAGGGAGATTTTTTAATGCAAGGGTATATTTTTGTGTGTGTGTGCGTGTATTTATATGTGTATATATGTATCTAGAGAGAGACTCAGATTCAAGTCTTTTGTTCTTGGCATTCACCATATGCTACTGTTTAATATTTAATCAGCCCCACCTCATCAGAAACACTGCTGGCCTCATTAGATAATTAATGGCTGCCTGCATCTCATTTGCTTCAGTTGATACATCTGCAGCCAGTAATTAGAGCAGGAGTTTATTAGTTGCACTGGCTTAGTTTATTTGTGAAACAATCTCTCCTTTGATTGAAGCCGCTGGGATTGGCATATGTGGACAGCCTGCCTCCCTGTTCAGTAGGGCTCTTTTGTTTACATTTTTGCTACAGTTTTGCAACACTGCACATCCTGGCAGTCCTAGGAACAGTTGGTGGTGAAGATTTGCCTTTTATAATTTAGAAGATAATTGGGTAATTCAATGCAGTAATGCTACTGCAAAGCAATTCAGTAACTTTGGGAAGGGGGGAGGAGGGAAATTTGGTAGACTATTTGTTCATTTATAGTTCTATTTCTTTGTGTGTTTTTTTTTTTTTTAATTTATCAAACACCTTAATAAAAATGCTCTGGATCCGTAAAGGATATACATGAAACACGCAAAGCACAATGCATTGGCCAAGCTTTGAATCTGAAATGTTTTTCTTGATATATCAGCTAAAATCATAACAATATTCTCAAATGTTGGTGAGCAAGCCCTTGCCAGTAACCTGTCCTCCTTAATGACTTCCAGTATTAAACCTCTCTGCTTGGTCTGTCTCCTCATTTGCAAACATAAAATGTACTGTGATATTTTCTTCTGGCCCTGTGAATTTGTGACAAGTCTCTCACTGAGTAGTCTAAAGGAAAACCTTTATACAATTGACTGTATTAAAATAATGAGATGAATTGCTCCTTCCTCTGAGAGAAAATGCAGAGCCTCGTATTGGCAGAATTCAGTCTCTGAAAGATCATTTACTATCTTTATACCTCCTCAGGTGCAACAGCAATCCTGATTAAGTGGATTTGTTTTCTCTGAGAAAAAAAGTCTTGTGGCTGTTTCTCTGCCTCTTAAACAAGTTTCTGTGCTGATACTCACCCAGCCAAGAAGTTTAAATGGGGAGCTGCTCCCTCCTCATTGCTTACTTTTGCTTTTGCACCTCTGTAGAGCAACATCCCTTGGCATTGCCTTTATATGTACAGATATTGCTTTATTCACCTCAGGAATGGCATGTTTATATATTTACTTTTTGCAATTTTGTTATCCCCAGTCCAGATCATTGAATTGGTAATGACTTTCTATGTGAGAAAAGGTAACTGAGGTTGTTTACTGTTACCCTCAATGAGGATTTAACTGTTGTGAAAATCTCCAGTTTGGCCTGGTTCTAGGATTAGCCTATCAGATCTAACCATCCTTGCCTGTGTGCAACACTTCCCATAACTAAGCCTCATTTCTTACAGTTCCTCTGTTTCTACCAGCACATGTGCTCCTGAAAGCCCATCCTACAGCTGCTGTGTGTTGAGATTCCCTTTCCTGCTTGGTTGTCCCTCACACAGCTGGGGAAGGCTATTGCAGGGCTTTCTGTGTGCCAATGACTTTTGCCTTCAGCCTTGCTGAGGGGAAAAAAAGAGATTCTAGTCCACGTTTAAGCTAGCCCTCCTGGGCAAGCTAGGCTAAGTACTCCAGGTTGACAGCATCTACAGCCTCCAGAGGGCTAGGTTAAAAGTCAACCTGGACAAATTATTCAGTTAAAGACATAAACTATCTTGACTTGAGGCCACCCTCTTGGTTTTTTTTGTTTGTTTTGTTTTGTTTTTTCCCAAGCAGTAATGAAGTGTTACTGCTACGCCTTCAGCTGTCTTTCCCCTGCAGCCTTCTTTGCACTAGGCGTCTGATTTTATTGTTGTTTGCTCCCTATTCCATGAGTTACATTTTGTAGATCTTAGCTACCTCTCTGTCACGGCTGACTTTCTTCTGATGATATTTAGAGATTTAACCCTGGAGATGACCTAGAATTCATGCTAACCACACATTTAAAGAAGTGGCACTAGGCGATCTGGCTTCGCAATCAAAAGGGGGATCAGCAGGTAATAGTTTTACCACAGCACCAAGCAATGGCTTCCTTATCAGTCTTCAAAACATTTAAAAAAATCTTCTTCTAGATAATCCGTTATCATACCTCTGTAGCTCCACTTAGCCTGCACTGGCAGGTTCAGTGTGTTTTGACAGTTCTGACCTGATGAAAAAGCTTGTGCTGTTTGTAATTGATTGTACCCATAAATGACTCACGGACTCTATTTTGTTTCTGTTGTTCATTGTGTCACTTGAGCTTTTTGTTTGTGTTTTCTGGTTCGATTTCTCCACAGTAAGAAGGGCTTTGCAGAAACAAGTTTAGATTTTCATTCATAAGGTGTTGTTGGGCTGCCTCTGGAAACAGGAGGAAGGAGAGACAACGGTCAGTGCTTTGTGAGCAGAGCATGAGCCTAATGATTGCTGCCTGTGCTCTGCAGGGTACACGCAGGCTGCCTGGAAGTGTGGATTGCACTGGTTGGTTAATCAGTGCTCCTTCCTTCGGACTTTCCTCTGATTGTTTCTCTTGGTGATGATGTACTGAACCCTAGCAATGGTTAACTTTTTGCTTTTCCCTGTTATTGGTACAGGGTTACCTACTAAAACACATTTTGGTTGCATTTCTAAATGGCAATACAAGATCTGCCTACGCTACTTATTTTAGTATATAGCTAGACCTGTAGGTATCTGTGTGTACTGCCTGTGCTGTTTCATTCATTCTGTATATTTGGACATACTGTGTATTTGCTAAAATTCCCAAAAGTCAGCTCTTTTCTGAAACCTCCCAATGTCATGAAAGCTGTTTTAAATGCTGGGTTTTTTGAAGCCTGGTTATTTCATGGTGTTACATTTCCGTATCTCCTATGTACTTAGAGTGTCTGGGTATTTAACTTCCTAGGATGCCTTTGAAAGCTCCGGTTCTATTTCTGGAGTCCAAAACAATAAGCTTTGTTTATAGTTTGTGTGCATGATTACTTTTATTAGCTCACAGAACTCTCCTCGTTGTGTACATATTCAGTTACACCACAACTTTTTTCACTTTTGCATGGTAGAGTGATGAAGTTAAAGGCAAGCACATATATCAGCTGATTCTTCAAAGAGCCAAATGACTTTTTTCTCTACTGCCTGCCATTTTGTATGGCAAATTACCCTCGCACACCATCTGTTCAGATTTGGAAGTTTTATTTGCCCATTTTATAAAATCCTAACAATAGAATTTACAAGACTAGAAAACAATTCTTAAAATTTCATTAGGGAATGAAAATTTTCTAAGCTACTGCAATCTCTTAGAAACATCGTTTAAAGTAGCATGTGGGTGAAGCATATTTCCACAAGCTGAAATTTAAGAGAAATATAGCTGACATAGCGTGCATTCCAGTGCCCTTTTGACTGCTAACTACCTTGATTACAAAATGATGAAAGGTTACAAAAAATCTCTTTATGTGCTTTTTTTTTTTTCCTTAAAATATTGTAATATCATTGTTGTCAAGTTTATATATTCAGAGTCTATCTCCTTTCAGTAATCTCAGGCTCGCCACTCTCTCCAAGGAACGTAATTATGTAGGTTCCAAATAAGGACTCTTTGATCTCATTTTATTCCTCCTTTGTTTCTGCACAATGAAAGTGAGAGGAACTCAATTAAAGTGACTTAGTCTAGTCTCTTGACAGAAGTTGTTACAAGTGAAAGGTTTGATTCTCTCCTCAGTTAAACCAGTGTTTTGCCAGTGTAACTACATTGACACTATCAGAGCTGCATTGATGGAAAGCTGGTATAATGGAAGAAAGGATCAATCCTGAAGTTCCTCCAAATAGGCCATTTGAACGAACTACCACTTTCTTTTTCTCAGCTGAATTGAAAGCAATTTAATTGACTTTCAAAGTAGGCTATTCGGTGAAGGATTCCCCAAGAGAAGGTGACCAACATGAACAAGATGCGTGTGACAAAATCTTTGTTTGTGTTAGTATTTTTTAATCATATAGAATTATAACTTTCAGGGCAATTTGTCTGTGCTTGTCACTGCTGCCAGACTCCTAATGCACGAGTGTTACTCATTTATTTTCACAATAAACTTAGTCTTATACTTCCTTATCAAGCATCAAGTGCTAACAGCTGCTTTTTTAAGCAAAAGCATGGATTTCAGGTAGTATGCACTCACTCAACCTTAATTTTAAATCCAGGTAAATGTTCACCACCCTGAATATATGTATTCTAGGTGTTAAGTCAGTCTTTTTGTAAAATCCCAAGATTGTACTTGCTATAGCCTGCAGGGATTATGAACACTTGGTCATTACTCCAAAATAAAATACTTCTGTTGTTAAAATGAAAATTGGAAACGCTGCTGCACATGCTGCTCTCTAGAAAGTAAGTTCAGGACCTAAGGACATTAGAAATTTAGAATGTTCCAGAATAGCTAGGCTATTAAGCCTTTGTAAAATACAGTAATTGATCATTAGTGCTTTATATAACTTCTGGTTTTTTGCATAACGTTTGGCTTTCTCCTTTCCAGCTGTTAATTTCGTTATTAGTCAGAATCTGAGCTATTGGAATATGTATTTGGATGGATGATGTCTTTATAGAGGCAAATTTGAAAGACTGAGGATTAAGTTCACCCAACTGGCGAACCTGATCTTTGCAACATTTTGTTTAGGTCTGAGTTTTTTATGCGGATTCTCTGCTCCCCACTGCTCCATACACCTTTGCATATTTATATATGCTTTTAAATTTTTTAATCACTGTATTTTTTTTCCAAATTTATTTGGAAATTTTATTTGCATGTATGTAGAAATGGAGACACAACTGTGCAGCCCCATCATCTTTAAAAGAACTCTATAAATACTCTAACAGGCATCAAATACTTTCCTTTATTCCTTTTATTTTGAACCACCTTTTTCTACTTATATCCTATGAAAAATTTGTATCAGTTATTGCAGTTATCACACACTCAGTTTCCTACCACAGGGTACACCAACCTTATTCACCCTACAACGCTGTCGTGAAGTTTGTGGTTGCAAGGATTCCAGATTATTAAGTGTTCCTTGTCGAGCTTTATTTGAGAAACTATCTAAAACATCTTTCTTTCTCTCAGGATGCACTTAGTTCCAGTGTGCAAACTGTTCAAAACTGTCTTTCCTGCAGGTCCTCAGAGATATGAAAAATATTGTTTATATAGTTAAGTTAGTTAATGTCTCCTAAGGGAAAGGAGAAATTCTTTTAAGGCTTACAACTATATTCACCTGGATCTAGGAGTATTTTCCATGCCTGGTTTAACCTCACCCTGTTTTTCTGAAGCTGTTCTTCCCCTTTTCTCATGCTTCTAAGCAGTAAGGATGAAAACAAAGGCAATGTGCTTGCTGCCCAGATCAGAATTACATGTAAGCAACAGATGAAGAAGAATAAAGATGGCAACTATGAGAGGTATTTTACTTTCCTCTCTAACTTTGTAGTCAATTTGAACTTGTCTAGAATGCATCTAATGATCTCTGGGATATTCAATCAATTCTTGATTAAGCAAATTTTCTCCTTGGATTCAGAGGCAATTCAGTGATTAGGGAATGCTTTAGACAACTCTTTCCTTGGAGATTTTTGCCACATACAATTTCTAATACCAAATAAGTGTGATATTCTGAAACATTCTGGTGAGAGGTATTATTTAGATGATGAAATAGGGAGATAGGAAAGTCTGAGGTTTTCCAAAAGATTTTTCACAGCAATTATGTGCATCTGGATGTAGCTGTTGTATCATGCTGCACCTCCTACATGAAACAAAATACCTAAAGAAAATCTGGTGTACAAAAGTTCATTTAAAAAAAAAAAATCAAGTATAGGAAATGGTGACTGCCACATAACAAGGCTATTAGATTTGCAATATATGACATAATGGAAACAGTTCAGTCAATGCTATTTACCCTGTCTGTAATTGAAGAACAATAGGCCAGTGATGGAAACTGAAGTGCAGGAAAGTTTACTAGGAAAAGAAATTCAAGCAGTATTGCTGTCTTATATGGCTTGTGACATTCAGGATATCAGATATTGAAATACAGCTGTGACTGAAAGTAATGGTACAGATAGCAGAGCTATTCAAACACATTTGGAATAACTATGACTTAACTAGAGAATGTGATCAGTCACAATGTGCATTGGGTTGTGGGGGAAATCTTTCTGTCTTCCTGACAGTGCTCTTGCTGGATTAATCTGCCCAGGCTTCTGCCTCAATCCTTGGGTCCAGATCACGAGTCCCACCTTCAAAGGATCTCGAGAGCTAGATTTCCATTGTCTTGCCTAAGAATTTATAACTGCAGCTTGGATTGTGCTCCCAACCTGCTCAGAACCTTGAGCTACTTCAAATGGTCCATTTTTTTTTTCTCACAAAGAAACTTTTTTTCCCATAGAATGAAAATCTTTTAATGTCAGTCTTCTAGGAAGCTTACTTACTGAACTTAGGCTATTTAATTCATTAGGAAAAATCAGAAGGAGAGGTTCATATTTCAGAATCTTGCATTTTAGGTAGTGCAGAAAAGTTAATTGCTTGTAAAGATCTGATTCTGAACATCTGTAACACTGGACTGAAACATTTAAGGCATTTTTCATAATAGATGCACTGCACCGTGCTTTCTAATTCCGATTTACAACGTAGAAAAGAGGATGAGGAAAAAAGATTTATTACCCAGGTCTGCATATGTTCTGCTGTATCCTAACAAGACTAGGTTAAGGAGAAGCCAAGACTGCATTTTATACGCATCTAATTCGGCATCTACCCATTCACCTGAGCAGAGTGTTTGCTGTCCTTTCTTTTTATCTTCTATGCATAATGTAAGTGCTGCTACAGGAGCAGTGCAAATCCTTTTAGTATTGTGCAGCCTCCCATATGTTTGGGCCCTACAATGCAGATTTTTTTCTCCACACACCCACCACCACTACTCACTCCTTTGACTTTACCAGCTCTCAAGAGGAGCATTATACTGAGCATAGTGTGAAAGGGGAGTGAATGGTGATCTAAATTGAGATATCTCTAACTCAGCTCACTCTTCATAGAAAGTGTGGCATTCACACCTATAGAGGAGATAGTTGTCTTCTCAGTATTAATTGTTTTATCCTTATTTCTCTTATTTTAATTCAACTGTTCTAAAATACTTTGAACAGTAATCGAGTATGACAACGATAGGGTTAATTAATAGTTGTGCTGCCAGCAGCTTCCCACTGGTGTATTGATGATGATACTGATCTTGTCTGATAGGCTTTGCTAGGAAAAAAATCCTCTAGAAAGTAGCCAAGACAGTATGATATCAATGTGTAAGGACGGTAGGTGTCCTTCCCGCTGTTCTATGGATGTGTCTGAAGGATTTTCTTTGTGAGAAAGAAAAGAAGCTCAACCTAACACTTATCTGCATTACACCACAGAAGTCTATCTTCAGATGACATCAAACACTTGTCTTAAAACCACAAAGCAACGAAGTGTAAAGCAGTCTGAAAACTTGTCTTACTGATTGCACTGAAGTAGTACCATCCATGTGATTCTGAAGGTTGCTTGCTAAATGAAGACATGAATAGTTACTATCCATGGGTAATAGATTTGCCATATTTCAGGTTTCCAATTGTCTGCTGCTCACATATATCTGTGTTAACGAAACACACGTTGAGGTTTTTGTTTTATGAACCTGGAAATTTTGAAATGCTTTTTCTAACTGTAGTAATCTTGAGACATAAGGACATTTACACTTCTGGTGTTCAAAGGTTTTATTTTCTTTTCCTGCCACAACCAGAATAGAAAATATGACGCCAAGAAAACATGTAACAAGCCACAAAGAAATCTAACAGAAATGCTTCAATATGATAAATGCTTGTCATACATTTGGTGGAGAAAGGTGAAAATAAACTCCCATGCGTGCTGTGGAAGAGGCTTGATACCCCAGTCTTAAGAACTAGTGGTGATTAGATTTGTCAAAAATAACATGTAAGATGGCATTCCTTTTCCAGTGCTCCAAGTCTGTCTCCAACATTCATGCTCTCTGGAAATTCAGATACCATACAACTATTAACAGTTTTTTCATGCAGCCATCAATTGAATTCACATACTGGGCTATATGTGTTTTCAGAGGCAAGTGAAGAAAGAATCCCATCAGACTACTACCGGCATTGCCACACAGCAGCAATGTTAGCAAGAAAAGTCAATGCAAAATAGACTTTGGACAAAGCCAGGTGAAGGATGTGTAAACCACTGTATTGGGTTTATGTTACATTAAATTTTGGTAGGATGGATGGCATGTGTGAGAAGAAACCCCTGGGGTTACCCCCACATTAGATATGGCCAGTACTGCCTGACTCCAGTAACTGTCACGGGGAAAACAGACACTGCATAAGGGAGGTTGGCATACTTTATTGCCTTATGATAACAGACTAGAGCAGTGAGAACTAAAAGCCAAGTACAAACACCTTCCTGGCTGGTGAGGAGGGGTGAGAGAGCAGCTGGGTGGGTGTCACCAAACTGCAACCACAGGTGCTGATAGAAGTTAGGTTCTATTCTACAATATTGCTGTGCCATTTTCACATCTCTTTGAATGCTTCTCAAGTGCCTTCATCAGTGCTTTTCATTTGAAAAAACAAATAAATAGTTGTTTATATTTCTCCAAAGCATTCAGATCTCAAAATATATTCAAAATTTGGCCTTGTTTATTTAGCCGTAAGACTTTTTTGCTCAAATCTGGAAAAACATTTAGGCTTTCTCAGGATTTGATTTCTTTTTCTGTTGATAATATTTTTGATTATGAGTTTAACATTTGTTTAAAGTGCGTGTTATGTGTATCCGAAGTCACCTTTTCTTTGTTTTGACTTTCATTTGAATTTGGTTCTTTCCCTTACAACTTCTGACACTGCTGTCATTTCAATCTTGCTGTAACTGCTGTTCTTCAGCAAACTCTTGATTTTTTTCTTGAACACAGGATCTTGTTGTAAAATAAGTAAAGCTTGCCTATATGTTGAACTTTTATTTTCGGAAGTAAGCTAAGCTTGTAGCTTGTAACACTAAGGTCGGGTTAACTTTATTCAAAATATGTATTTGGTTTGATTTTTAAAAATTAAGACATGATGCTAAAGAATTTTTGGAGGAAAAAAAGATAAACCAACAACCAAAATAAAATGTCAATCCTAAGTGCTATTTAGTCTCAAAATCTGAAATGTATTATTCCTACTATGTGATTATGTCCATTGGTAGAGTTAGTTATTCATAAATTTTTCTCAGGAAAAAATCCAAAACGAGTAGCATCACTACTGAAAACTGGACTGTTGGGAGGGGAAGGAGACAAGGAAGAGAACCTTTACTTTTTTAAGATAAATATATTTTAACGCGTTAGTTTATGTCCTGGTTTCAGCTGAGACAGCGTTGATAGCACATCAATGTTATGGTTGTTGCTGAGTGATGGCGGCAGGGACACTCCATGGGGAAGAGCTATTGGCTTCCCTGAAACATCTGTGTAACTTTTGAATTTTTAGGGAGCTGAGATGCACAAAACTTTTGATGGGACATAGTTGTGGCAAGTTAATCAAAGAAGAAAACTAACTTTCTTTGGACGAAACCTCGGTATCAAATCAAATGTTTCTTTTTTTCATCCCAGGACTTTCTCTGGTGCAAGGGCAGTAAAGAAGGGGCTTGTTTGACAGATTTTACTAGTTTTTTTTATTATTATTATTTTTCTTATTTTTATTTCTTGGGTATATTTTAAAGAGAAGACAGAGTTTCACTTCAGTGATTAGTCAAGAGCAGGTGATAAACTGACCAAATAAAATATTTGCCTTAATTTATAAAAATAAATTTTGGTAGTAACTCATTGCATGGTTTATTGGACCCCAAACTTCTTGGAAGAACTCCTGACAGCCCTTACACCAGGGATTTTGTTATTTCCATGTTTCAGTCATGCAGGGACTCAGAATGCTGAAGGATAATGCAGTATATAGATGACTTTTGTACTAACCTTAATTCAAGGAGCAAAGGAGAAGAGATGAGCATGTAGCAGAGATATGAATTAAATTTGAGTCAGGTTTTTAGTACCTTATTTGAGGGTTTTTTGTTTTTTTTTTTTTTGTGATATCAACTTAGACCATCAGTATTTTGGTTACAATAAGCTGAGATAAACAAAAATCTTGATGGCAAGATAAATGGCATACGTTCTTCCACAAATTTAGTTTAAAATAAATGTACTTCAGCTCCAAAGTAACCTTTTCTTTTAAAATTTCCCTTTCTCTAATTTTCTTAAGTATAAGAAAATGAACTCACTTCTTACTCAAACATACGGTACTTTATCAAACTTGTATATAAATTACTTGATTCTTCATACAGCTGATATTCGTCCAATTGTTTTAATAGACCATAAAAATGGTAATACTGTGGTAAACCATTAAATGCTTAGCCATTTAGCCCAGCAGTATTCCTTGTTTAATAGTTTTACTCATTTAACACTTACGATTTGTAACAGAGTAAATCTAATTTTAAAGTAGGTTGAGGAAGTTAAACCACCTCTGGGGAATAAATCTACACTCTCTTACCTGGAGGGCAATACTAATTGCTATCCAGACCCAGAACAGGCTCAAATGAAGTCAAGCTTCAAGGATTACTAATGAGTGAGGCTTACATTGTATGAGCTAAAAGTCTTTGAATGCTATTTTTTACTTGAGAAACTGACTGAACAAAAGTCTGAGAAAATCCATGCAGTCAGTAGACTGCTGGTGCTTTTAAGCATTAGTAATTATCAGCCTTCCTCCTTGGGATGTTAATGATAGTGGTTTGACCTTACCCCAGCATTCCTATCCAAATGTGTAACTTAGCCATCAGTTTGCTTTAAATCAAGCACTAAATCTGTCTGAGTGCCATTTCATATGGATATTAAAAAAACATCAGGGTCTACTAGGCTGCTTTTGTCAGCTAAATCTTTTGCAATTCTGTGAATAAATTAATGGATTAAACTGACCTTTTTTAAATTTTATTTTGTAAGTTTTACATTGCCATGAAGAGGAGCTCACCTCTGCATTTATTTCAGTGTGTGTGAGCTATTCACAGATTCTTCCTTGTATTGTTACTATTAGGTTATCTTAGATTTATCCTGCAGCCAGGCAGGAGAGTTACTTCATGTAGAGCTCTTCATTCTTTCAGTTTTCCTCTTCTCACATATAAATCTTGAGCTAGCTTTCTTCTATGATTGTCCTGTGATTGTTGTTTTTTTCTTCCATCTTCAGTTTAGTTCCTTTACTTTTTTTGCCACTGTACAAGAATAGAAGACTCAAAAATGTTTAAAAATCTAGCAAGCTCTACATTTAGACCTTTTCAAAACAAAAAGTGAACGTGTTTGTAATGAATAGCTAGAAAGATGTTAACAGTGAATAAATTGTACTATAAAACATTTTGCAGGCCGTAAGAGAATGGGAGGAAAAAAAGATTAGGTCTCTGTTGCTCATTTAAATCCTGTTCAAGCCCAGAAGGTTTAATAGGTACTTAAGTGGTGCCCCAGAGAGCATGATGGGAACTTACATGGTGCAAATACCTTCATCTGACTTTCTGCAGCAGCTGAATTTTGCCCCCAATGGCCAACCTCAGTAAAACCTAGCTATTTTCTTTGAATAATGAAGCTGTGGAAAATCCTGCAAGTACATGGAAATCAGAACTAGGAACAGGCCCTAGAGGATTTTTAACCTAAATAGAAAAGGCTGTATCTTCAGCTCTGAAAGCTGTTACTGTTTCACTATTCTTTCTTTTTTGCCTCTGGGATACTCCCGAAACGTGTGCATCTTCTGTTTTGTGAGATGTACTTGGCTTCCTTAGATGTCGAGAGAAGCAGGAGGAGGTGGACGATGGCATGGCCTCCAGCACTTTGTTTATGAGAACACCCTTCTAGCAGTTTTATGTCTGCATGAGGCAGAATTGTTTCCAGTCTGCCCTTGAGCTGTGGATCAAGCATTTTACTTCCTCTTACTCTTTTCTGCTTTAAAACTTTATATTCCTTTTCCAGAGTCTTTAGACAGATGAGATTTTTGTCATTTGTAGTGGTGTTTGCAGCACTTTTTTCCTAGCTATGTTTCACATTTGATCATTGTGCTTTTCTTTCTTTGCGAAATAGCTGACCTGAGACCGGGCCCAGCATGTTGTCTCTTCTTCATAGTAATTGTTGGGCAGTGATATGGTACAGTCATTGCCTCAAACTTCTTCTTTTATTATCGCTTAGCCTACAGAAAGGGGGCTGAGTGCTCTGTTAGCCAGTTGTGTCCTCAGGCTGTGTGCCAGCAGGTTCTTGTACAGGAGGCCTGCAGAACCAAACTGACCGCTCGCTGGCTCCCTCCTCATATTCACCTGCTTGTTCTTTTGTCCTCCTGCTGCTAATGTTTGAAAATTCCTCAGATTTCTCCTTTTTGAGACTTTTTTAATTTGTTATTCCTAAATGAAAACAACCCATCTAGTGACTGTAGCATGGGTATCAACTAGTCCTGAGAGATTGTGCCAGCCTTGGACTCCCAAGGATGGGGCTGGACCTCTCCAGGACAGCAGCACTGTGCACTGTGCACAGCTCCACGTTTCCACATTTATGTTTGAAGTACCACAGAGAAGAGCTATGTTGGCTGTTGGAAGTAAAATATTAACCTTTACAAATCTGCCAGATTTATTTGTGAAGAAAAATGATCATGTTTTGGTCTTAGCAGACTCATGTCCTCTATGTATGATTCCCTAAGAGTGGGCTTTATCTGACCTGCTGGTTTAACCCTCTGAGCAATTACAGGTGTTACTCTGCTGTAGCTGTTGTTTGAGCAGCCGGCTGATACTGGGCTTACTTCATATAATAAGACCAAGAAAATTTGCACAAATAACAATGTGTCATCTCCTGGCAATGCTGATTACTTAATGGTGATGAATACTTAGAATACCGCCTCGTTTATTGTATTGCTAATTTAGAGAAATAAATTTCCTTTTCCATTGAGTGTTGAGACACATACGTGCAATTCAGTAGTGGTTACTTGTGCTATTAGCTCTTATCCCTCCACAACAATTTGCCAAAATAATTGCCTCAGCCACAATGACCTTGTTATGTGATGTTTCTAAGATGTGCAACAATTTATTTCTTTCTGTAGCTTTCTTGTTTAAATTAGCATAACTTCTTCTTAAAAATAACCAATCTGACTCCTCCACTCAGCAGTAACACAGACAGAAATTGTTTATGCTATTTTTATTTTTCTAATATTTTAGGTTGCATTTTTATTTTCTTTTGGAAGATTACTAATGATAGATTAAGAGGTAAACAGCAGCTTTCATGGAGTGACTTCAGCATGTAGCCTGGCTTCTATGAGAATTGCTTTTAACACCAGTGTCAGAGTCAAATTTATAATGCAGAACACTTTATTTTGGAGTCTGCTTTTATAAAGCTTATCTGAAAATCTGTGCAGATAAAAAAAAAAATGTGCACAAGAGCACATGCTAGCCTTTGTTTTATGTCTCTTTCCTAGTAATACGAGGGCTGCTCCGTAAGTAATGCCTCCGATTTTTATCATGTTGGCCCACAAAGTCAGAGGCAGATGTTGGTGGGATGGCAGCAGCAGTTGAACCTTCCCACCAATATCCTGTCCCATGTTGTTACTGTGTGACAGATGGCAGCAGAGAGGCACTCTGACAAAATGACACCTGGCATGGAAATCAGTATGAAGCAAAGGGGTGGAACATGGGGAAATAATGGCCCCATTGACATTCATCGACGCTTGATGAACATTTCTGGAGACCGAACGGTGGCTGTGAG